>CAEGAF010101811.1:0-27245 GCA_903067075.1 Micropoecilia bifurca
GAGTGACCAGAATTTAAACATGAAGAAAAGTGATGTGTAACTTACAAGTATGAGGCAAGGTGTAGCATGCACCTCCGCTTCACAAAAAGGAACCGCTCCTCTTCTAAATAAAAGGTCACATGGACCTCAATACATCTTTTATTTGGATGAAAAAATGTCTGGAGGTATTCTAAATCATCAAACCCAAAAAATTAAACGAAGGAGCAACGTGAGGTACAGATTTGTGGTTTGTTGCCTAAGGGCAACGGTATGCCATAGAGGGTTAAGTCAGAATCTCAGAATTCTGACTTTAATCTCAAAATTCTGAGATTAACGTCAGAATTCTTTAAAGTCTTTAAAGTCAGAATCTCAGAATTCTGGCTTTAAAGTCAGAATTCTGAGATTAAAGTCAGAATTCTGAGATTCTGACTCTAAAGTCTCAGAATTCTGAGATTCTGACTTTAAAGTCAGAAAGTCAGAATTCTGATATTAACGTCAGAATTCTGACGTTAATATCAGAATTCTGACTTTAATCTCATAATTCTGACTTTCAAGACTTTAAAGTCAGAAAGTCAGAATTCTGAGATTTAAAGTCAGAATTTTTTTTCCGGTGGCCCTAATCCTCTTCCGTACAAAACAATCAAAAAAAAAATTATTATGTTTCAACACTGTAATCACTGCACCTCGTTATGTCTAAAAGTGAATAAATGTGTTCCACAAAGTAAAGTTTTTAATCGTCACTTTATTAGAGCTCATCACGTAAACAATAAATAAGACCAGAAGTGCTGTGGCTGAGTGCCCACTTTACGCCATGAGACCTCCATCATGGCACCTACGGCGCGTGCGTTTTTATCGTTTTTAGTGCTTTATTTATTTTTCCTGCCCTTACGAAGTCATTTTTTGCAACCCTACAACACGCTGTACAGAGCCTGGGCCAAGCAGGGAGGCATCGCGAGACGAAGAGCGACAAAGACTAGAATCAAAGTACTGAGCTGGAAAGTCAATCATATGAAAATGGACAGAGGACACAAAAACACAACAGCTGAGAATATCCAAGAGGTTAACAAAAACAATTCACCTTTAATACATACTTTAAGTCTTAGAATAAAATCTTAAATATTTTAATACTTTGTCAGCAGGCATTCTCTCCTTTAATTCAATTCAATCTTCTCTAGGTGGAGGCTGTTTTTCGGTGCATTTTTGTTACGTTTTTATCGTTTTTATTTTTATTTTCCAGTGTTTTCTCTTCTTCTACTGGTTGGAAAACTACGGCTCCCCTTTGGGTTATGATCTCGCTTTCTCTCTTCTTCGCTTTGAGAAGATTTTCTTCTTCTACGTTTCTACTTTGTAGCCTCTGTGCCTGGTGAAGAGGAAACAGATCAATTAGATAGGATGCCATTTTTAAATTCATAGAAACACAAAGAACAGTCAGTCCCAATACTATTATAGACAAACTAAAATAATGGCGACAACTTTTGGACATTATTTAAATCTGGGGAAGCAAGCTGTCTGAAATTCTTAAAATCTAAACAAATAAAACACTAGATAATTTGTTGGGTGAAATTCAATTTCAACTCTCAGCTAAAGTAATTTGGATTTTATCCAAAGGCCTAAAATTAATTTAAAAAATGCTGCATTTGACACAACTTGAATTGAATAAATCACATTTAATCTAAACAGAAAGACGTTGGAGATTTTTATGTCAAATAAAAGCAAAGTGTAGAAAAGGTAAAGACATAAACAATGAGTTTTAAAAATGTTTAACCATTTTGTTGATGGGTTATAAAAAAAACCCAGTGGAGAACCACAGGGTTCCATCTTGGGGTCCCTCATATTTAAAATCTACATGCTCAGATTAGAGCAAATCATGAAATTGATAATTGCAGATGATACTCAGCTCTACATTAATTTCAGTGTCACCAAGCGACCATGAATCCTTTCAACCGCTGAACAGATGCTTAGTTCAAATGGATGAGCCACAAGTTTCTCTTCAGCTGAACAGAAAAATAACTAACTGGACCTAAAGAGGAGCGATCCAGAGTGAGCAGCTAGAAACTATTGATCAGGCCTGAAATCTGGGTGTAGGGACTAAATCAGGTCTGAACCTTCAGCGACACATAGAGACGGTTACAAAGTCGGCCTTTTATCACCTGAAGAAAATGTTCGTGATTAAAGGCGCAGCAAGATCTAGAGAAACTAATCAGCGCGTTTGTTGTTGCAGCACAAAATACACTAAAGATCTGCTGCTGTTGTATCCACGTTCCAGACCTTTGAGGTCTTTTGGTTCCGGGTCTGTTCAGCAACCAGAACCAGAACCAAACATGGGGCAGAAGCATTCTAGAAAACTGCAAAAGTGCTGAAACACTGAGTTTCTTACCTTTAACTAATAATACATCATAAATTTAATCTATGTTTCAATTTTTCACTGCCCTTTACTTTATCACTGCAGTGCATTTTTATTATGTTTTCATCATGTAAAGCACTTTTAATTGCCTGGTTGTTGAATGTGTTAAACTGGCCTTTCCTAAACTCACAGAAATGAGAACAGTTGTTTTTGTAACTAACTGTTTAAGCTACATTGATGCTAATATGGTTTCCACTGATTTACTTGGCTGGATATCTGCATAAAAGGTTTAAAATCTCCATATTTTTTATATAACATTCAAATCTTTTGAAATCTTTTACTGAAATGTGGATTTTTCTCAGACAAACCAATGGCACCAATTATTAGTATTTTCCCGCCACTGAATAAATGCACTCAAATTAAAGGTTATTTTTCTACATTTTTTTAGTAGAAGATGTCTAAACTTTAAGCTTGTTCTTTACCGGAGATGGAAACCCAAAGCAACACGACGCTGAACAGTGACGACTCAGACGAGACCAACTCACCTTCACAGTGTCGGAAGCAAAGCTAGCAATAAGCAGAACTAACAGGAGCCAACAGCAGCACTGTAAGATGTATTTTTCTATATTGTTGTTTAAAACTGCGGAGAAACAGACTAAATGCAAGTACCAGACATGGAAAAGACAAACAACCACAAACATCAACGGCTAATGCACAACTTATCACCACTAGCGACAAACAGTGGAATACCTTGTTTTAGTTACAGGTTAACGGAGATGGGTTGTTCAAATTTATTCTGGAAATGAGCAGAAAGGGTCAGTGAATTAATGATGAAAGGAGGTGAGAGACATGACACAGGTCAAGAAAGGTCAAACAAACTTAATGGAAGTTAATAAAGGGAAATTATCGAGTGATGAAAACTGTAAAAATATCAATGATTCCTTAAAACAATGAGGTATTAATCAATTATCCAGCAGAAAAATTAATATGAATGGTTACTCCAGGAAACCTTTTACTGATTTTAAATTGCAGACGCCCAAAAGCGTGAGGTTACTCACTCTCAACGTAGTTGCGGGCCATGAACTTCAACACCTCATCAATGAGGATGACGGGGAAGGAAAGTTTCAGGACCATCATCCACTGCTCAACTGACAGATGGGTCAGCTTGAAGATCATCTGTGGAGGCGGAGGTTAAAGGTGGAGGTCAGAGCAACTTTCATTTTAAAAATGGCCTCTCAAATCACTTTTTGTACTTTTTTGTACGTCCATTTGGGTCTCAACTGCTTCTACAAAAAAGCCCAGATGCTTAAAAAAAAGCAAAAAAATTTTTTTTTGGTGTCTGGAAAATGAGCAGTTTCTAAAACCTTCTGATTAAGGAGGTTTTAGAACCTCCTTAATCTAACACTTTCTATTGTGTCAGTGGGACACAATAGAAAGTGTCCCACTGACATTTCTTCAGAGTATCTGCAGTTTTTAAGACTTTTTAAAGGGGATTTATTACGCAAAATTCAAATTTTGCACATTTTTGTACTTCCATTTTTGCTTAGGATTTATGACTTGCCATCTAGAGAGCAATTGCTGTATTCTTGTTGGTTGTGCATTGGCCTCCGTGTTTGATTTTCAAAAATGTAAGATTGTATATCCATGCCATGAGGGAGTGTAAACATTTAGTTGGCCAGCATCAACTTATTTGGATTACAGGAGATTAATTCTTTTGCACAAAATCAATCTCAGAATGATTTTGTGCAAAAATGATTAACCGTGTTTTGCATAGGCTGCAGACTAATCCTAACTTGTTCAGGAAGCATAGTAGGTCACCTTTTAAATATGTATGGAATTCAGAGACAAATTTGGTACAATGGACTTACGGGCAGTGGGTCAACATAGATGATCATGAAGTGCAGGGACATGGACAGGGTCATGGCGGCAAGCAGCCAGAAGTTGCTCCATGGGGGCATGCGCACCAGAGACTGATTCTCAGACAGGCTGGAAAAAGACAGGGACACATCAGCTGAGGCCAACACAGCAGACCTAAGATTTATTTGTGGTTATGAAGTTTTAGAACCTGTTGAGAGCATTGCACATCTCAATGGTGACCAGCACAGACAGGGCCATGGTCATGGGTGGAGCTGCCTCAAAGATCTCGCATTCGAGACCGGCGAAGTCTTCGTTCTCATCGTGGCACTGCATGAAGTGGGACTAGACCAGAAAGATGGGGGGGTCTCAGCGAGGCATTTCAGCTGTATTGGTGGAAGACGTATAGAAAAAGACACCATAGCTTACCAGCTGGTAGTAGGTGACGCCGGGTCCAGTGGAGTCATAGAGGAACCACCAGGCAGCACCGCCAACAGTGGCAGCACCGACGTATCCTGTTGGGGTTGGACACCAGCGTCAACGTCTGCAAGAGTTTGTCCTACAATTAAATGGAACCCAAACTAAATCTCTTACTTACCACCAATAGCCATGTATCTGAAGAACAGCCATCCAGAGATCAAAGGCTCCTTGGGAGAACGTGGGGGTTTGCCCATGATGTCCAGATCAGGGGGGTTGAAGCCCAGAGCGGTGGCAGGCAGACCATCAGTGACCAGGTTGACCCAGAGCAGCTGGACGGGGATCAGAGCCTCAGGCAGACCGAGAGCAGCGGTCAGGAAGATACTGAACAAACAGATAACTTAGGTTAACTCTAGGAACAAGGGAAAGACGTTGCTTAAGTCACGCAAGTCACTCACCAGACGACCTCACCGACGTTGGAGGAGATGAGGTAGCGGATGAACTGCTTCATGTTGTTGTAAATGGCTCTGCCTTCCTCAACAGCAGCCACAATGGAGGAAAAGTTGTCGTCAGCCAGGACCATCTCAGAGGCAGACTTGGCAACGGCAGTGCCAGAGCCCATGGCGATGCCGATCTCGGCCTTCTTCAGGGCCGGGGCATCGTTCACTCCATCACCGGTCTGGGGAGGGAATAAACAACCATCATTTAGATTTTAATGCACTGAATGACATCACACATATCAAGTTAAGGCTGCATCACAAGGTACAGAGCTCTTACCATGGCTGTAATGTCATCGTAACCCTGAAGGAACTCAACAATCTTGGACTTGTGGGCTGGCTCCACACGGGCGAAGCAGCAAGCCCTGCGCACGGCCTCGGACTGCTCGCTAAGGGGCAGATCGTCAAACTCACGTCCGGTGTAGGCCCTGCCAGAAACATCCTCATCCTCACCGAAGATGCCAATGCGACGGCAGATAGCAATAGCAGTTCCCTTGTTGTCACCTAGAATCCAAAGCGAAACATTTGACCTCCAATTTGAAGGATTGTTTTAACGCTCCAGGAAAATGCTTGGCATTTTACTATGAATGAGGCATTACATTAACACAGCCTGCGATCAGATTGTGAAATTGCCCGATACTAACCAGTGATCATAATGACACGGATTCCAGCCGCTCTGCACAGCTCGATGGAGCCAGTGACCTCCTTACGAGGGGGATCCAGCATACCAACACAGCCAACGAAGGTCAGATCAGTCTGAGGAGGGAAGGGTGACGATTAAGGCCTGTTGTTAAAGTCTCAATATCGAGCAAATCATTGACTGGATTCTGGTCGTGGTTTCAAAGCCGCTACACCATCATGTGATTTAAAAGAAGCTTCCCACTGTCAGACTGTTACTCCATCACACAACATGGTTAATGGATGAACACTTTATATGCACACAACGTATTCAGTTCAAGAAACGTGTCTACTTTACATCCTCTCCTAAATTTTGGTGCTTTGGTATCGTTTACCCCTTCAGAGTTTTGGTCATTGCATACAGCAGGAAGTTAGGCATAAAAAATCTAGACATTGTCTAACAGAAGATGTCTCAAACCCATCAGTGTTTTAATTTTCACCTGGCATGGGGTTGCTTTGTGCTTTTTTGACAACCAATAGTTATTGTTATTCCTATCAAATTCTATGTAATATCTCAAGTACAGAATCAGACAAGATAAACATGTAGAGGGGTGTGTTACATATTGTGTGTGATATTTGTTGGTAGCACTGTTGCCTTGCAGGTCCTGGGGTTGAATACTTGCATGAATACGTTCTCTCTGGCTAGTCCAGCTGCCTCCCATTGTCCAAATACATGGCTGTTAGGTTAAGTAGTCTCTCTAACTTGCCCTATCTATGACTGCCTCTATGTTGTCCTTTGTTGGACCGGTGGCCTTTCCAGGGTCTACTCCATCTCTATCCCAATGGCCATCAGATAAAGGCAACAGTCTTATTCTTGTTATATGGTGAACTTTGGTATTCTGACTCATAACAGCCAATATCCATGTCTCACCTCATAATCGACAAACTTGGTTGAGTCCTCAAGGTTCATCTCCTCTGGCTTCAGTGGGCTGTCGCGTGTGGCAAGAGCCAGACAACGCAGGGTGTCACGGCCGGTACCCCAGTCCCTGATGACGGCCATGATCTTGTCCTTGATGGCGTTGGTCAAGGGAACGCGGGTGGTGCCAACGCGGACATAGGCACACCTCTCAATCACACCCTCTGGGGCACCCTGAAGAGACAGCAGGATTGGATAAGGAATGCCTTATTAAGGCTCAGGTTGGTGCACAACAGAATAAGAACCCACCTTAACGAACATCTTGGCGCCACCGTCACCCTTGCCTGGAGTGCAGTACACAGACATGGACTTCCTGTCACGGGAGAACTCCAGAGTAAAGTTCTTCTTCATGAGCTGCTTAATCACCTTTGAGAGGATCAAGAGAAGGGAGGCATTATTATCAGGTACGTCACAGTCGCTAAATATTTAACCAAGAGCAATGATTCCCGTAGTTTTGTATGTGAAGAGCAAACTTACAGAGCAGCAGGCGTTGGCTCTCTCAATCCTGGACAGGTTCTTCACATTGCTGTTAAAGACGTTCATCTTCTCAACCAGGCAGCACAGGGCAGTTTCAGTGGCCTCACCGACCTTCTCATAGATCTTCTTGGACTGGAGAACAAAGATGATGATGGGGTGACTTGGTTTCATCACCGACAGTGGTTGGGTTTCTCTCTGGCACACAGGCAGCTTTGAGGTTTACCTCGTTGTAGTCCAGAGAGGAGTCGTTGCACAGAGCACAGATGGTTGCCAGCTCAACGAGGCCATCATATTGGCTGCAGTTCACTTTGCCACCTCCCTGGGAACTGATGGGAATGGGGCAAATCCAAATAAATGCATGATTCAAGAGCAATAACGGTCTCAAACGAATTGTAGTGAAGACAGACTTACACCTCGCCCTCGGGGGTGTACTTGGAGCCAGAGATGTCAAAGGCATCAAGGTCAACATGGTCCCCATCAACGTTCTTGATAACAAACATCTGGAGGAGAGGAAACGACGATTGGTTTTCCTTTGATTAATGCAATCTCTGACAGAAAACTATCAACCTAACATTGTATAGCAGAGTTTCTCAACTTCAGTCCTTCAGGACCACTGCCCTGCATGTTTTGGGTGATTCCCTTCTGTCACACACCTGACTTAAATAAGTGGGTGATTAAGTCAGGCTTCTGCAGCAGATGGTGTGCAGAGGAGATCATGCAAACATTTGAATCAGCTGTTCTGGAACAGAGACACATTTAAAATATCCAGGGCCTTGGTTCCTGAGGACCGGAATTGAGAAACACTCTTCAACGGAGTGAAGGTAGTGATGATGGTAGGAGTTCATCTTGTTACCGGTGGGTTGTCAGTTTGAGCCCCTGTCCTTAGACAAGACACTTTATCCGCCTTGACTGCTGGTGGTGGTCAAAGGGCCACCATACCACCACCATCTCAAACCAGCAACCCATTGGTTAAAAGACAAAGACCGTCGTGAGACAGGTTAGTTTTACCCTACCGGTAATGTGTTGTTGCAATAGTAATCCTGCTCAGGATGAGAGGAACCGCAGGTTCAGACATTTGGTGTATGTGTTTGGCTGAGGAGCCAATGTGGCGAAGCTACCATCTGTGGGATTATGACTGAATGCCTCCAAGTCAGAATCCCGCCTAGACATAACGATACTGTAGCACCACAGCGCTTTGGTTGGACTCCGATATCCAACTCTGGCCGGCGAGGAGCGCCTTCCGTGACTAGGCTGGGGCGCGGCCTTACAATGGTCACCCCTCTCCCATCGCGCACAGCATGTTCATGGAGAACATGGTGCTAAATTACCAGCAGACGACCTGAAAAGGTGTTTGAAAAGAGTGTTTCTCAATTCCTGTCCTCAGGAACCAAGGCCCTGCATATTTTAGATGCGTCTCTGTTAAAGAACAGTTGATACATGCCGTCCTTTGCATGCCATCAAGTGATACAGGAGCCTGTTAATCACCTGCTGGCTGTGGCCCCTTTTCAAACACCAACAGGAACACAACATTGAATGACTGAATGTAATATTTGAAGAGCTTTGGGATCCTCTGAACTTGGTAAAGATCTATACCATTGCAGGACATTTACCATTCTTCCTTAGTAAACACCCACCTTGGTCACACACATCTGGTTGGTTGTGAGGGTGCCAGTCTTGTCGGAGCAGATGACGGAGGTGCAGCCCAGGGTCTCCACAGAGGGCAGACTCCTGACAATGGCGTTCTTCTTGGCCATACGGCGGGTGCCAAGAGCCAGACAGGTGGTGATGACAGCAGGCAGACCTTGGTGTTCATGAAGGACACTTAAAGTCAATTGATAAACAAAGAGGAAAACAAGGAAGAGAACAAAAGAAAACTCTTTATTTGCCCTTCTTACCCTCAGGAATGGCAGCCACAGCCAGAGCAACAGCAATCTTGAAGTAGTAGACGGCACCACGGATCCATGAGCCACCGTGGACTGGGTCGTTGAAGTGGCCGATGTTGATGGCCCAGACGGCGACACAGATGAGTGAGATAACCTTGGACAGCTGCTCGCCGAACTCGTCCAGCTTGGCCTGCAGAGGAGTCTTCTCCTGCTCGGTGGCAGCCATCTGGTCACGGATCTTGCCGATCTCGGTGGAGACGCCGGTGGCTGCAACCACGCCAATGGCCTTGCCAGCAGCGATGTTGGTGCCCTGCAGCAGCAGTGGGAGTTAGATGAACGACGTCAGGTTCAACAAACCGGTGATGAACTGGACAGCAGCAGGACACTCACAGAGAAAAGCATGTTCTTCTTGTCCTGGTTGACGGCTCTGGGGTCGGGGACGGCCTCATTGTGCTTGATCACACTGACGGACTCACCTGAGGAGCAAATGACAAAAGATTTACCAAACGCCACAGAGATGGAAGAATAGAAACACAACGGAGAAGTTTTTAGGAGACCTTACCAGTGAGGATGGACTGGTCAACACGCAGGGTGGTGGACTTGATGGAAACAATCCTGATGTCAGCGGGGACTTTGTCACCAACTGTTGGGATTATAGAGAATTATCTACTGAACTCCTACATAAACATGGAGGGTTCATTGAAGTGTGGATGAGTTTTTCTACAGCTGCAGCCAAAAACTAATATCAAAATTTTTGATTAAAATACATGAAAAAAGATCAAATAAACACATAGAAGCTAATCTGAGTACTTAAGCCCATAATTATTCAGATTTTGTTTTGAGGTGGTCTTTAAATTTGTGAGTATATTTAACACAATTGGAAGTAATGTTAGTAATGTTAATGTTTTGGAGCGGCCAGACGGAGTCCTGGCTTGAATCTGATTGAGACTGTGAAGGAAACTGAAGATTAGGGTGATGGCATGGAGGCCTTGGAGCTCAGCACCGCACATAAAATTATCAAATTACCAATAGAAGCATGCAGAAAAAGCTGCCCAGCCATTATAAGAAGGGTTTGATTGCAATAATACCAACATTCTCCCTTTAATCTTTAAGAATGGTCTAAATAATTAACCATAACTGTGTGAAATTATCAAATTATTCAGTTTTAGGGTCTTTTTGGCACCGGTGGCCTGTAAAAAACAGTTTTTGACATAAAAATGGCAGACATGCAGTAATTTGCTTGTGCCTGGGACAAGCTGAATCTTTATTTATTTTCCAGCTTTTCCTGAGCATATTTTACTTTGTTTCACTGTTTTTAAAATAATTTATCTGTCCTGTTTTACTGACTTTTGGTGTGTCGTATCTAATCTAGCTTCTCCCAAACTGGAGAACATAAATGTGTCAAAACAAGGAAAATACCTCTGAGAATTAATTTTCAAATGACCCCTAAGTCGTCAGAAAACACTATAAATGAACCTGTGGATTTCATAATGAAGCGAGGTTTAATGCGGCACTAAGCTGAGCAGACCAGCTGGACGGATGACAGATGCTCAGGACAGATGAAGGAAAGTGAGCGATGGCCGGCTGGGGAGAAGAACTGAAGCCGCCGCTGGTCAGGGTATTTATACTCACGATTCTCCACAGTCAGCATGTTTGCTCCGCTGCGCTGCACACGTCGCCTTAAAAAGGCACCGCGCTTCGTCATGAGCAAACCGTTCGCTCCGATTCCCTAAACACAGCCTGAAATTTATCAAGACTTCAAGCAGGAAGTAAAACTGCTTCCAGTTCGTTTGATAAGGGTCAATTATCCCTGTTGTTTTGAGAAGCTGTGTTTTTTTGTTTGTTTGACTTTTTATTTTCAATTTCTCTGGCGTTGATTAGCAGTAGCCCCAAAATGGACTTTTAGTTTTATGTTACTGTGATGTAGTTATTATAAAATAAGTTTGCTCAAGCTGCTATGTGTTTGTATCTTCAAAGTGGAACATTTCAATAAAATATTTAGGTAAAAAAAAAAAAAAAATCCATTCAACTGTGAAGCTTATTTCTGACAGGAATTAAATGACAAAGTATTACCATAATAATTATAAAAGAAATTGAGGATTAAGTAATAATATTACAAGACTAAACTTGTAATATTTAAGAACAGACTTTATTCTCATAATTTTTTTTTCTTAACATGGCCTTAATACTCCAACAAAGAAGTGAGACAGACATCTCTCAAAAGATAATACAATAAGATACAGAATATATTAAAGTAAAAACAAACATTTATCTACGGTGATGATGAAGTTGGAAGGCCCCTTTGCCATCTCCATCATCTTTATCTCCCTCCACAAATTTTCTGTCAGATTCAAATCAGTATTCATGTTGGGTCAAATCCGAAACATGGATGTCTCTTCAGTCTAAAGCAAAGTGCTGGTAGGATTAAAAGAAAGCCCAATATTTGTGGTGCTTTTTGCAGTCAGGATCTGTTGTCTCTCATCATCCCACAGAAATCCAATCTTTCAGCCACAGTGATGAGCCTGGACAGTTCTTACCGGACACCTCCACAATGTCTCCGGGGACGATTTCTCTGGCCTTGATCCTCTGCACACTCTTTCTGTCAGAACGGTAAACTTTGCCCATCTCAGGCTCGTACTCCTTCAGAGCCTCAATGGCGCTTTCAGCGTTACGCTCCTGAGGACAGACAAGGGAGGAGATGATATTCAGAGGTGGGTAGGAACTAGTTACATTTACTCAATTATATTTACTTAGGTAACGTTTTTGAACCTTTTCATTGAAAGAAACAGATTTGAAAATGTTTTGTTTTGCCTGATTTTGTTGTTTTTTGTTTTGAATTATTGTCATTTTGGTCCTTAAAATACCAAACTTTCCACTTAACTGTATTTTTTGGACCGTCTGATGATGTAATTTCTAAATATTAAAGGATTGATAATTTGATCCGTTACTCAGTTCTTGAGTAGATTCCTTGAGGAATTTCTTGGATGGCTACTTTTTATTTTTACTTGAGTAGAAATATGTTAAAGTAGTGTTACTCTTACTTGAGCAAAATTCATAATTTCAACTATCCCTGCAATTATGAAATTATGACTAAATCTCATAATTATGACTTTGAAAGTCGAAATTATGACTTCCTGTTTAGCTTTTTTTTCATGGCAGAAATGGGCTTCCATACTTCTGATGAGATTGAGACAAAATTTAAAAACTGAAGAAAACAGCTAAGGATGAGTTGAACTAAATTTAATTGCTCTTATTGGTCTAATTGCCAAGCAGCCATTTTCTTAAATAAGCTCAAGTTAAAAATTCACATTATATCTGAACATTGTTTTTATACATTTTTATGTATTGTTACTTTTTACTCTCGCTGCTTTTCTGTCATCATCACATCCTCGCCTTTTTAGCAAATCAGTAATTTCTGAATGAGAAGTTGGTGCTGCTTGGCTAAATTAAGTTTAACTTTAATAGGTTAAACTTAGGCTTGTCAAATGTTTATATTTCAAAACAGAACCGCAGAAAGTGCGTTTTCCATCCCAAACCAGCCTCCGTTTGCACCATTTCTTTTTCATGATCCGCCATCCGTTTAAGGATGACCAACGGCGCCCTCTGCTGGTTGGAAGCCAAATTACAACAAGGTCTAAGTGGACGTTATTAGTGAAGGTAATCGATTGGATCTAACTCTAATCCAGTAAACCATTAATTAACAATTCATTGTTTGCATCCGTAAAAACACCAGCAGAGATACATTTCAGCTGCTTGATCTCCATAATCTTTAAGACTGACTAATAGTTTCTGCATGATGAGAAGAATTAAGCGAGCTTAATCTCGGGGCTATTTTCAGCTTCGGTGTGAAGCAACCGCGTCTGGGTGCGGAACAGGGGCCGTAACCGAAAACCTGGGTACTTTCTGTCATCGCTGAAATGGATACGAGTGGAGACATTGCTCAATGTCCTGGGCCGGTGTCACCGACCTGCCACACTCCGACGACGGCGTTAGCGATGAGGATAAGAAGGATGACGAAGGGCTCCACGAAGGCGGTGACGGTCTCCTCGCCCTCCTCGAACCAGGCCAGCACCTGAGGTCAGAGCAGGAAGAACAGTCAACAAAAATCAACAAAATCACCCTGTCCAGGTGATTCCCCGGTGGGAATCAGAGAAATAAAACTGCCTGAAGCTTTAGAAATGTATAAATACTCAGAGGTGGGTAGAGTACCCAGAAAGTACATTCAAGTAAGAGCGGCACTAAAAAATATTTCGTAAAATTGCAAATCAAGTACTGAGCGACTGATCAAAACATCAAAATTACATCATTAGATAGACTAAAGTATATAGCTATGTTTACGTTTTAGTATTTTAAAGATAAATATGAAAATAATTAATATAAATAACAATTACACACCAACAAAAGTAGCCAAAAAAATCAATTTCTTTCAGTGTATTATGAAACAAAAACTGCAGGTGTTTGTGTGTCTGGTGATTTTTTTTTTGTGAAAACAAGCTTCTTCATTCATTGACGTTACTCACAGTGGGTAGAGTTTACAGAACTTTTACTCAGCAAGTGCGAGAAGCGATACTTCATAGCGAAAGTACTCAGGTGAAAGTAAAATGAAAAAAAAACTTTTACAAGACTTTTTACAAAAACATTACTAAAGTAAATGTAGCTACTACCCAACTCTGTGCTTGGGTTATCAAATATTCACGTTTTGTTTTGAACAACTGTCTTGAACATAATTTCTATGATGACACAATCCTCATTAATTTTAACCCTGTAGCTTCTCTCCTCTCCTGGTTTCCTCCTGAGGAGTTCCTCCATCTCTTCCTTCACGCCTGACCTTTCCCGAAGGATTCGGTTTCTCCCCTCAGCTTGGGGGCTTTCTTAAAATAAACCCCTCACCCCTCTGGCCCCCTACACTTTCACAGGCCCCCGTCTCTCGTTGGCTTCTTAATATTTGCCTTCTAAGGCCATCGTGACAGCTGGCCACGAAAACTAGGCACAGCAATTAATACACCTCCTACAAGCCCTTTGCGCTGCGGCTTCTCAAGTTGTCGTCTTTAAAAATACATAGAGGGGTCGAGGGCCTTGAAGAAGGGGGGATGTAGAGTTGTATTTCACAAAAGCTACCACAAGGGTTGTGATTGACAAGTCTGGATTTGCTACATTGGTTTTCATGATTGAAGATTACATGAAAAAGTGAACGTCTTCGTGTGTTTTTAAAGCTTTAAATGTGTTAATGTCAATAAAGGTGGAAAATAAATGGTGTGAAATAACTTACAAAAGAGATGCATGCAGCCAGCAGCAAGATCCTGACGAGCAAGTCCTCGAACTGCTCAATGATCAGCTCCCAGATGCTCTTGCCTGAGAGACACAGTCAAATCAGCCAATGACGGGAGGGAATATTGAGAAATCGGCACCAATGATGGACAAACATCGTCCAACTTTTGCTGTTATGTCATTGCTCAGTGTAATTGGCACTCATGTGGAGGGGGTACTCGAGTGGACACTTACCTTCCTCAGCAGGAAGCTCTGGAGATCAAGTTGAGGCATCGCAGAGAGAGAGAGAGACAAGGAAATGCATCGTTTAGTCTGTTCACTAAAGAAGCATGTTTTCATGAAATGTTGGGAGAAATTCTTAACATAAATTCACCAAAACGCAAAGATTTCTCAAATTTGTGAAGGAACTTTAATTTAAAAAGTCAAGCTGCAGTGTTCTTCTGTCAAATGATCGTTCATTAAAATGTTTACAGACAATTCATGCAATGAAGACCCTCAGCAAACAGTTATTGATCAGATATATCAGCAAAAAACCCATCTAAGGCCCTGTCTGCATTACCAACCCTAAAATTATCTGCCTCTGCTGGTTGAGCCGGTCCATATATCACCCAGGAAGTTTCTTGAGCCGTCACCTGTCTCTCTCGCTCCCCAGCCATCTTCTTTGGCTATCTTTAAATAGCTCCTCACAGCCGGCAAAGTCTCTGCTTCTCACTATCTCTACATCTTACCAGCTGTTGTAAGTCCGTTCTAAAGCAACAATTGTTTTCAGAAAGCTACACTGACGTCAACCCAACTGGAAACCAGAAAATGTCTGGTGGAAGTAACATAGTTTTCTGAACAGACTAAATGCCAAACCCCTCCATCCCCATTGCCTGGACTCTCACCATTGAAGCCGTATTTCTCCAGGCTCTTCTTGACCTGGTCGGGAGAGAGGCCGACGTTCTCGTTCACCCCGAAGTAAGACAGGCATTCTGCCGTTGACTTTGCGTGCGCGTTCTCCATCCTCTCAGGATAGACTAGCCGTGCCTATCCACGCTCTTATTCTCCTGTTGCTGTGCTTCTGTTGTTTCTGCAATGTTCAACCCTTGGTCCACCGCCCTCACCTAGAAATGTGGCACCCTCCAATTCAGGAGTGCTGGACTGACAGAAAGAGCGAATGGGTGCGTACACACGGAGGGTTTTATACCCCGAATGGGCTCGGGATGGGAGGAACACCCCACTCCAAATTCCTGCATAGGCCGACATGCTGGTGGTGGCGGTGGGGGTCGAAGGGTGGGGTTTGAGGTGGAGCAATGAGGAGGTGAGACGATGGAGTTGGATTTGGAAAGTAGGAGGTGATGCAGGAGAGGGGCTGGAAGGAGAAGGAGGTGTTGCGAATGGAAATGAGACCTGTTTTTGGAACATGCATGGTCAGTGGAATAAGAATAAGGGAGAAGGTGAGAGAGCAAAGATGGGAGATTATGAAAGGGCGGGTGGACTGGAGGGAGCGCAGAGGGAGGGCTGTGGGGAGGACGGGGGGCACTGATTGACGGATCAACTGGTTTCTGCTCAAGACGATGGCTAAACTGGTGGGAGGGAGACTGACTCAGGGAACAAGCTGGCACAGGTGAAGCTGCTCGTCCCTGAAATCTCTGCATGCATGTTTAGAAGCATCTGGAATTTTACACAGATGCCACCCAGTTAGATGAGACATAAAGTGTTTTCACACCCAGTTGATTGGATTCAATTGGGGACTGAAACTGCAACATTTGTCCTCAACCGACAAATGTTGATTGGCTCTCCCATTAATCAACATTCTGATGTGTAGCGATGGCACTTGACAAAATGCTTCAGTTGTTGAGTCTGCGTTCTGTGACTTTGTATTTTAGTATTTTTATGATGTAAAGCACCTTGAACTGCTTTGATGCTGAAATGTGCTACACAAATAAACTTGAAAACATTTGTTACATTTTCAGTTGGTGCAGGTCTCTTTCCCACAGCAATGCATTTTACAATTATTATTATTATTATTATATAACATGAATTGGATGACTCGATGTCTTTACTGTATGTATATACATTTTGTAAATATTTGTTTATATGTGAATGTAAATTTTCTTGTTCCATCTTTACCTGTTAAAGCTGCAGTATGTAACTTATAAAATGTCTTTTTTTTTACATATTTGTTGAAACTGTCACTATGTTGTGACAGTTTGGGATGAGATTAATTGGTTATCTAGAAACAACCAATCAGAGCCAGGAGGAGGGTTTTGGCGCTGTCAATCACCCTCTGTGTGATGCTGCTTATCCTCCCGCTGCAGCTACCACTGCCTGTCATGAATGCTAAGTCCAGTTAGCCTGGCCTCTCATGACGACAGATAAATGGTTTTTCTGTGACAGTAAGTTGTTTTATGCCATTTGCACATTTAGCAGCAAATACACAAGGGTGATTGACAACCCTCCTGGCTTTGATTATCTTATTTTGGTGCATTTATTTAGTCAGCAGTAGTAGCTCTGTCTCAAACTGTCACAACATGGTGACAGTCTTAATAGATCTGGGAAAAAAACACATATTTAATATAAAAGTTACACACTGCAGCTTTAAGGAATATAATAACTCCTTTCTATGGGTTGACATATAGGATTAATAAATGATCCCAACTCTTTGAAAAACCTATTCCCCTCCTCGCCTGTGGGGGCGCTGCGCCAAGAACCACTGAAGGAAATGACCCAAAAACCTCTAAACTGGACATGAGCACAACTTCCTTCTCCACAAAATGTAACAAAAATGGAGTGGTGTCAGGTTTAACAGTTGTAGGATTTCTCTTTTATCTTTGGTAAAAAAAAACAACAAATTTATCTCACTTGTTTTGGGTATATTTACCCAGAATGCCCTGCGCTGTAGTCCACTTCCTGTTTTAAGAGCAGAGCTCATGATTTCAACCCTCCTACATGACTGTATTACAGCTTTTGGAGATGGAAAAACAAAAAAAGAAATGTAACTTTCAGCCAAAAATTTTGAGATTAATCTCAGAAATTTTATTGAAAATAAAAAAGGAAAGTTCTGAGTTTGAAAAGTCAAAATATATGCTAGAAAACATACGCAGAAATTTTTAGATTAATCTCAGAAATTCCAGAGAAAAAACTTTGTTTCAAAAGTAAAAAAAGATTCAACTTTTGAAACTCAGAAATTTCCATGTTCCGTGCAATTTTTTTTACTTTTCAATTAGATTTTTACTACACCATACCTCTAACTTTTACTTGAGTAAAGTTATTATAATTTATATATGACATATATACAGTTTTTGGCAAAAAATTACTTTTTTCTACAGTGGCCCTAATACTCTGTCGTACAGACCAGAATTTGCATTTTGGTCCACATCTGAGTTCAGTTGTGCATTCACACCTCTCCAAACAAATCAGACTTTCCAGGCAAACAAACTGAAGTTTGATTAAAACGAACCAAACAGGACTGGTGTGAATGAACCCTGAGTGGACATATGAAGAAAGAGCAGCAGAGGAATGATGGCTGTGGGACAGTGCCAAGATATCACATCACAAAAGAGCAGATCCTGCCTGCAGATCATCCAGGATCAAGTTTTATTTATTTATTTGTTTTTTATGAGGAAGGGAAAGCGTCAGAGACGATCCGGGTCCAGAGCAGGACATTGGCCTCTTGTGGTGGAACCGGTGCAGTGAGGGAAGCTGGTAAAAACTCAGTGTGCTGATTTACTGTTTGTTTTCAGAGCTGTAAATATCATCCTCTTCTGTTGGTAATAACATCTACAGCTGATTGTTAAAGTACTCGCCACTTACTGAACTTACAGGACATTTTTCATCAATATTTATGAATTATTCACTGAAAACAAGCTTCTATATCTTGATGAAAACCTACTTGTAAGTTTTGTCTTAATTCAAATGTACTAACATATTTGCACAAAAACTAGATAAAAAAAATACTTGATAAGACTTGTTTTTTTTGGGGGTGCGGCATTTTCCCCCGAGGTGAGCGCTAAGTGACTGCTGATCTTTGTGAGGACCCATATTGATAAAGCAGCAAATTTATCCCTATTTACTTTAAAACTTGATTATACTGCCTTTGTTTTCACTTTAACCAGTTCCAACTGGGTCCAACCTTCAAAATTAACAAAATATGTGTTTTTTTGCATTATTACAGATGTAAACTGAGATTCTTAAAGTGACTCAAACTCATATCTGAAAATACAGAAGACTGATTTGTATTCTAGGAAAGCTTCGCTGTAAAACAAAATCTTACCAAGTCTAGTTTCTGGTGCAATGCTTGAAACATTTTTTTTGTAAGAATCAAAGGCTCGTTTTATGTAATTAGTTCCTTAATATTGATTAAAAAAAGTTCTAGTTTTACTGGCAGATTATCTCACTTATAAAATGAAAAAATGTCTTGCTACAAGTCAAATAATCTACCAGTGAAACTAGAACTTTTTCATCAATACCAAGGAATTTTTGAGTGAAAACAAGCTCCTCCATCTTGCTGAAAAGTTACTTGTAAATTAGGTTTGTCTTACTATTACGAAGATATTTGTACTAGAAACTAGACAGAAACCTTGGTAATATTTTGTGTTTTTGCAGTGCAGCGTTTTGAGTCTTTTCCCCACTGAAACACGTTTATATCTGTTGCTCTCCGCCGGCGTACCATCTCCGTTTCATCCGCTCGTTCTCCGGGCCCCCAGCTGTCGTACAGCCGCTGTGACCTCTGAGATTTCGGGGGCCGTGAAAGGGTTCGGCCTGTCAGTGTCTCCCTCAGGGCACAGCAGTGACATTTAACTCAATATCCCAGAAGGATAAGGTTTCTGCCGTGCTCCCCTCCATCTTCCGCCTCCGTCTGTCGCTGAAGTGTGAGTAGCCCGTGAACGCAGGGACTCCTGCAGACCCCGCGAACTGGGACACCCATCGCCACCAGCCCCCTGCTGGGTTAGCGCGCCACACCCTTCAGCCCCGCTGAGGGATCACCGTGTGCCACCCAGCGCCTTCCTCCCTCCACTTTTGAACTTTGTGCGTGTTCCCAGCTCTTTACAAGTGTTAAGCACTGCAGCGGTGCAGCTGTACTCAGCCGATGCAACTAAGTCCGTCTCTGCTGACTTGCAGACCTCAGGCAAAGTGAGAGGCAACCGGTGTCACTAACTTGCAAAGGCCTGATATTTTCTGAAGATTGCTGCACTGTGGAGAGGCTTTTACCCGTTACATCAAAAATTTGTGCAAAAAACAAAAATCCTACCAAATATTTTGGTGTAGTTTTTAGTTCAAATGTGTTTGTACACTTAAATTAAGACAAAAGTAACTTTTCAGCGAGATATCGGAGCTTGTTTATAATCAATAATTTTCTAATATTGGTGAAAAAGTGTTAATTTCAGTGGCAGATTTTTCACTTATAACATGGTAAAAAATTCTTGTTCTAAGTGAAATAATCTGCCAGTGGAACTAGAACTTTTTCATCAATATTAAGCAATTATTGACCAAAAACAAGCTCCTAAATCTTTCTGAAAACTAACGTCTTAGATAATTGCCTTATTTCAAGTGTGCTAATACACAGTCTCATGAAGTAACTATTTAAAGTGACCATTGTCAATAAAACTGATGTAAATTTTTTTTTAAGTGAATTAAGTTGATATTCTGAGCTTGAGCTTCCTGTTAATTTTATTAAGTATAAAGTGAAGACGTGAAGACGAAGGCAGCATGGTCAGGTTTCAAAGTCAAGGGGAACCAATATGGGTAACGCAGGCCAGACATGAGTCCTCACAAAGATGGAAAAAAACCTCAGACTCAGTAGTCACTTAAAACTCACCCTGAGGGAAAATGCTGCACTGCACAAAAATGCAAATCTCACTAAGTACTTTTAGTCTAGTTTCTAGTGTAATTTATGAATTGAAAATAAAACAAAACTTCCAAGTAACTTTTCAGCAAAAACTGTTTTAAGTCAATAATTCCTTAATGCTGCTGAAAACGTTGTAATTCTTCTGGCAAACACAGATGTACACCTGCAATTTTTGCTAAACTTTCATAGGTTTCACTCATTTTTAAAAACGTTTTTTAGAGTAATTTTATTTTGCAATTATGTTATTTATATTAATGATTTTCATTTTGATCTTTATAAAACATTGCAATTTTCATGTAACTTTATATTTTAGTCCGTCTGATTATGTAATTTTTAAATTTTAAACGAATATTTGTTCAGTCCCTCTTTACTTGAGTATTTTTTTTAAATCTTGAGTAATTTCTTGGATACCTAATTTTTACTTTTACTGCAGTAAATATATGTTGAATTACTCCTACTCTTACCTGAGTACAATTTTTGGGTCATCTAAGATATTTGCACGAGAAACTACCAAAGACATTTGATTAGATTTGTGTTTTTTGAAGTGTAGGTAAAATTCAGTTACACTGCAGACATTATTTTTTTGTAAAAACAAAGCAGAACGGAACCTGATTGCACCTGCATCGTTTTTCACACATGCAAAGTATGCTAAAAGGTTCTCAGATTGGATTTATACAGCTGTGTGGGCATAATTAGGGTTATGGATAAAGCAGCCATAAAGATGGTTTTAGCACTGTACTTGTTACAGCATTAGCTAATAGTAATAATAGAAGTGGCAGCTGAGCCTCTGAATCCAGAATTCCTCTTTAGATATAAATAGTGAAGGTGACAGTGAGCAGTCGGTGGTGGCAGCACAACAGCTTTGCTGTGCTTTTATTTGGGAATATCTGCTCCTCGCTGCAGCTCAGATTCCTGAATCAAACCTCCACGAATCAGGGAGAAACGTTGGGACTCATTAAAACTCCACGGTGTCATTAGCGTCCAGTAGGGCTGCAAAGGTTCTGGTTGTTCACACCATTCCAGGCACTCAAGGATGTACTATATGAGCCATGAGGGAACAAGAGACTGTTGATCATTTTAATAGAGTGTCGCTTACCTGGTTTGCGCTGCATTTTACAAACCGGAGGTGTTTTATTGGGAAACTCAAGGTGAGCTGAAGGTCTCACAAAAGAGAAAAGAGAATAATTTACAGAGCAGCTGAAATTTTTAGAAAACCCAATCCAATCCTAAATAAGGTTAATAAGTAATTGTTTTTTACAAAATCATCAAGCCTTAGTAAAATAGTTGTCATAAGTAGTCGGTTATCTTATCAGCTGTTCAAAATGGGAATGACAAGAGAATATCACATTCTATTGAAATATCTGCAGTTTTCAGCAAGTCAAATTTAAGAATTTTTAAAGGAGATCTATTATAAAAAATTAACAATTTACGTGATTTTTTGAACTTCCTTTTGGGTTTCTATTGCTTCTAAAAGCAGCCCAAACACTTAAAAAAAAAACCCACCCAGGCAGTTTTTGGCAACAAGTTAACGTTTTTTGGTGTCTGGAAAATGAATGGTTTCAAAAATCTTCTGAGTGTTAAGTCACAAATCAGCAGACACTCACCTAGCAACCCCAGCTGGTTACCTAGCAACCCAAGCTGAGCTCCACCATGTTTGATCAGCTGGTTTTACTGACTAATGTATGTATGCACAATACAATGGCTGCTGGAAATGACTAATGTTTTGTTGCCGACTTACCATACAGAAATGACTTGTTCCAATCTTAGTTGTGCAGGAGGCTCTACTTTTTTTCCAATATGTAAGGCCATTTTCACACCAGGGTATAAGTTGAATTGGGTGGCATAGCAACAGCTGCTTATCTGGATTTAAAGTGACGAGAGGCCCTAAAACAGTTCAATCTGAAAAGAGCTCAAAATAAGCAGAACTGAGCAGGCTAACATCATTATCTAAGAATGATTTTGTGCAAAAAAATGCTGAACATCTATATCACCTATAGACCAATCCTATCACCTATAGACCAATCCTAACCTGTTCAACAAAGCTCAGAAAATCTTAAAATTCTTAACTTTTTAAAATCAGAAATTTCCAAGTCCTTTCTAAACAAATTGTCAGAGATAAATGTCAAAGTTTTTTTTTTTTCTAGAAACATTTTGAGTTTAGAATGCCATTTTTTCTTCAATATTCTAGGGCTGTGTAATAATATCGATATCGCGATATATATCAATATTTTCTTTCCTAGAAAAAAAAAATCGATATTCATCTGCAAGTATGGTAACATCCAACTGTCACCTTTGTCACTCACTGCTTGCTTCACCAGGTCATCAGGCTTAGAGTGATTCCTTCAGAAGTTCAGGTTAAAAAGGTATCAAACTATTCAGAGCAGGAACTTGGTTCACTTTATTTACTTTGCAATAAACTTTAATGTATCAATTAAAAGAAACATGTTTTCTCACCACTTCTTTGGTTCATTTTGTCCAGCTGTCCACTTTCAGTCTGTGTCCAACCAGNTCAGTTAAATTAATTCAATCCAACTTTATAACAGTCACAAAATATCACCAAAATCACTCTGTCCCTCTAAAATCTTTCAGAAAATCGCAAAATGTTGAATTGTATCGTTTGCAGAATATTGTATCGTGGGCAGAATGTCGCGTATCATACCGTATCGTGAGATTATTGTATCACTACAGCCTTACTATATTCCTGAAATTAATCTCAAATTTTAAAAAAAATTACAGCAATTTACTCTTTTTTTCCATCTACAATGGCTTCAATACGCCTTTGTAAAGTTTACTTACTCATAAAAGACGGGGGAAAGCTAGCTAGCCTGCTAGCTAGCCAGGGTATATTGTTAGCGTTAGCATCAACGGCTTCGTCACAGAACGCGCGCCTCTAGCATTTGACTGACAGAAAAGTCCCAAAAGAATATTAAATTAAAAAAAATACAATCTATAGAATTATATCTTGGTAGAATACGCAATGTTACTTTAATTTAAACCACATTTTATGGAAGTTGGATAAGAAATAATGGAGCTACAAACATTTTTGTGACGATCGGAACGGTTCGGTTTACCGACGTGACTTGATGTATAATAATGGCGCCTGAAGCTCAGATAGCTACTGTTAGCTTTGCTGCATAACTTTTGCGAACTTCTGCCCAAAGATGATATAAATTAATAATACTTACATTTCTGAGTTTCGTTTTGTTAACGGAACGGTTCTAACGCGGCAGCGCAACTATTGGTGGGTAGTAAAAGAAACGTCGTTTTGCCCCAATACACTCCAGGACTGTGCGCATGCGCGAAATACCCGGATGTAAACAAAAACATTGAACATGTCTATACATAGTCCAGCCGCCAGATTTTAATGTGATCATAAGTATCTACGTCCAACTCGCTTTATATATATATATATATATATAAATATTAAAAAAAAAAAATATATATAAAAAAAATATAAAAAACAAATATATATATATATATATATATATAAAAATATATATGTATATATTTATATATATATATTCAATATATATATTATATATATTCAAATTATTTGAATTTTAATTTCTGATTAATAAATTTTACATTTTAAAGGGAGCGCAGACACCGTGATGTGATTTCTTTATTTACGCAAGGCTTTCCACTGAATAATGTTTCCCAGCTTAATCACTGTAATGAATTCAGTTGCAGTAAAACACATTGTTCAGCATTAAATTACCAATATTTGTGTCCACAAGAACATCTGCCTGGCCGAGTTGACTGGCATGAATCAGGAGGCTCATATTTCATGAGGGCCATTCTGTTACCAGAGTGTCACAAACCAAATCCTGGAGCAGTTTTATAATACCTGTCATAAATTACAAAACGGCTCAATGTGTCAGGCGGGCAAGACGATATGAATGGGTATGTACAGTATTTGGTATCATCTGAAAGATGAACTCTGTAAAATAAACATATTTAATGTCTTATCTATTTTAAGTCCACTGACCTTCCCAAACCAAAGGCACAGCTGTAAGCGAAGGGAGCAGAGGAGTCGGAAAACACGAGTTTTCTCTTTCCAGAGAATCTTAACCTTGTAAACAGACTCACTGAGGTCAAGGTCAGGATTAATTTGGACCTCAAGCCTCACAGAGCAGCGCAGATTTAACCCAATCAACTTTAAAAAGGCAAAAGTCGAGAAAAAAATTAGAGATTTTAACAAATAGTGAGCTTCAGAATACAAATAAATAGGTAAAAACTTTAAATATTTGAAATAAATAAATTCTCGATTGAATAATTGGTAAAAGAAAGGTCAGAATTAATGTCATTCGACTTGTAAAATACCTTTATGATGTCTTAGGAAGGACAGAGAGTTCATGACCTTTTTATAAGCCTTCAATTCTGCAGCAGAACATGTTGCTCCTCACCTCAGTGTTCCTGCAGAAGGAAGGCAGAGTGATGGGCGGGACGTCTTGACCGGGTCGCTGATGACAGGAAGATGAATGAAAGCAGAAAATGAGCCGGAGAAATGCCAGAGAAGGACTTCATTTAAAACATTAAATTAAGAAAGACGCTAAATTTTTCCAACGAACGGCAGCATCAAATAGTTTTAACTTTAAAAACAAAACACTTTGCGATTATGATTATTTTTATTAAAGATGCAGCTGCATGCAAAGTAAATCTTTAAATTTCTGCATTTAATTAAACTAGGGAGAGAGTTAAAAAAAGATACATTTTATTAAACTGGTGGGAATTTATTAATTTATTCATTAACACTGCCACCTTGTGGACAAAAGCAAACATCACACACCAATTACAAACTAAAAACTTCAGTGTTTTTTCACTAGGTTCCTTTTTTTTGCCTTGTGTGCAGATAAAACAAAAAAAAACCCCTGAAGTGTGGCTTCAATTTACACCAAATAAAACAAACAGTAGTGGAAAACATTAGATTCTTCATTTTGTGATGCAAAACAATTGGGATAAATCATGTTTGAAAAAAAAGTGCATTTTCTGGGAGATGCATCATGAAGAAACATGTTTCTCAATGAAACTACATTAACTTATTTAATCAATTTACTCACTTTATTCTGCGATGTGCATTGTTTGGAGTCCTTCTCCTGACTGATCCCTTTGAACAGTATTATATTTGTATTATATGTACAAAATCTAGCCATGACAGACATGAGTGAAATTTTAAGACCAGTGCAAAAGAAAATTGTATATTTTATGTTTATCATATAGAAATGATCCGGTGGGGTCCAGCCAACAAACTACATTTACCAGTGATGGGCACAAAAAAAACTAGCTAGCAAGTCAGCCATCAAGGGTTTATTAGCACTGATGAGGTGCCAATAAACTGGAGAGTGAGGCTACCACCAACTAATTAGCTGCTGAAGTCGCTAATGTAAAGTACTGTGAAAGTATGTCAAAGTATTTTAGCAGCTAATTACCTTCAGCTAAGTAGCTGAAAGCATCTTGTTAGCTACTTTAGCAACTAATTAGCTGCTAACTAGCAGATAGTTATCAGCCAAGCTTAGCGATAGCCTCAACTGCCAGTTTATTAAATGCCAATAAATTAACAGCTAGCTGTTATTTTAGCGGTAGCCTCAATTACTTCAAGTCACATTGTAACAAAGATGTGTCTGACATAAAAATAAAAAGTATAGCCTGAGATTAAACTGCCTCAACAAAATGTTAAAGCTGTGATTAGCAGTGTTTAAGGTTAACTTCAATTAATTAAGGATGCACAGAAACCCAGCAATTTAAAATGTTTTAAAAATCACTGAATAATTTAGAGTTTAATGTCCAACCGATAATCACACAAACACAGAAGAAGAGGGAGACACGGCAGCTCAGATTCTCGGTTTATTGGTCAACTCGATGAAAGACTACAAAACGAATTCACAAAAAATCTCTTTCAAGTAATCAAATCTGTACAAACCTAAACTGTATGGGGGTTTTTTACAGCTCTGGCTCATATGAATCTGACGAGTCGTTGGTGTTTGTGCCCGTGTGTGTCGGCGTGTTCTTGCTTGGAAATGATGCAATTCCTCACAGCAAAATAGGCAAGACACCAAACACACACACACACACACACACACCTGTGTTTGAGATTTTACAGTACAGGAACAGGGAAAACAAAACCCGCCTCCCCCCCCTCTTACTCTCTACAAGTTCGCTGCCAAAGCCGCCATGACAGCAACCTGTCTCCCAAAAAAAAAACACCCTGCGATTTCAGTCTGGTTGCCATAGAGACCGACTGTGGTTTCGACGCGGTCAGAGCAAGGGGAAAGTATAAACCTTTCAATAAATTTGCAAAAATGTACATGTGATTTTAATGCTCACCTGCAGACGAGACAAGTTTATAGTCCGCGCATTCATTCACTCACCCACTCACTCAGACGATTCATTACATTAAATGTTTTAAGAAGTACAGATAAAAAAGGAAGAAGAAGAAGAAAAAAAAAAGCCCCTGGGTATAAGGTTTGATTTCTGGCTGTTTGGTGAAATAAAGGAGAAGAGAGGTAGAGAGGGCAGGAGGGATGGGCTGCAGGTCGGAGAGCAAACTACTGCTGTCATTTCTTAGCTTTCCTGGGAGGAGTGACAGGGCGACCGGAGCCCAAGCCGCCGCCGCCGCCGCCGTAGAACAGCTTCTTATCGGCCGGTTTCAGGATCTGTTGCAGCACAAAACACAGCGGAACCAATAAATAAACAGAGAAACTCATGTTTCATCTAGAGATATTAATATCTGTATCAGGAACCAATAAATAAACAGAGAAACTCATGTTTCATCTAGAGATGTCAATATCTGTATCAGTCAATCAATCAATCACATTTTATTTCTATAGCACATTTCAGCAGCAAGGCATTTCAACGTGGTTTACATAATTAAAATAGAAACAGCTGGTGACAGTGAATAAACAGAAAGACAGAAATTTTTTAAAAGAAAAAAGATTAAAAAGATAAAAACATTAAAACTTGCATCCCTTGTAGGACTTCAGTTAAACATCTCACACCTCAGAGTTTTAGTTAAAATGCCATTTAATAAGGATTCTCACACCTCAGAGTTTTAGTTAAAACGCCATTTAACAAGGATTCTCACACCTCAGAGTTTTAGTTAAAA
>CAEGAF010101812.1:0-18779 GCA_903067075.1 Micropoecilia bifurca
TACTGTCTTTCTTTCCTGGCTATCCTCCCTGTTTGTGCTTGATAATAAAAGACGAGCTGTAACCAAAGGTTTTCAGAACGCTCAGTGAACGGCTTGGAGGAGCCGTTTGCTGAATCTTCTCCTTTTGCAAAAGCTTTGTCATATTAATTCACATGCGTTGTCTGTGGTTCTTTTAAATTAAGGTTCAAGAAAATCCCCATCAGAAGTCATCAGAGAGCAAAGATCCGGTTTCATCACAAACGGCTTGATTTCTCCTGTGGTTTTCTATCAGGTCAAATCTTCTCTCAGTGCCTCCCATCGTGGACACGAGTCAGTATATCTCCTGGTGTTTACATTCATGTTACAACAACCTTCAACGCACCTTGTTCAGGGTTTTTGTCTTTCTGACAGGAATTACTTACATCAGATTTTATTATTAAAACTACAGGTAGCCTGCAATTCTAAAACAGCGCAGAAAATCAAAGCCATCGTTCACAACTTCTCCTTCTATTCACCGATTGGCCCAGTAAATTAAACTAATTGACTGGAGATAATTCAAGTCAAATGGAGAATCCCAGTCTGTGCTGGAAATTAGATATTTCTTTAGAAGAATTGCACATTCATAAAAACATATAAACTCCTTTTGTAAGCTCTCAAATGTTTGACAAAACTCCACAGTCCTCCGTTTAAAATCCTTTCAGAATTTCAGAAACCACAAAGACGAGTGCAACTTAATCCTGTCTGGCTGAAGCAAATGTCCTGGAACGGAGCTGTAACTGGTACGCTGAAGTTGAGCCGCCGTCCGAAGCAGGCAGCCTGACTTTTACTCAGACAGGTGATGGCTGCTTCTGGCCAAAGAGCATGATGATTTTTGACACAACAGGGAGCAACTGGTGGATCTTTAAGAGGGAAACCAAATAAAAGGCGACCAAAGTGCGCAGAATCGTCTCAGGCATCTCTTTTTGCCACTGTTAATTCCTGGATTGTGTGGTAAACAGGTTAATATTTAATATCTTGTCTCTGCTCATTCTCAGGACAGCCATGTGTGAAGAATGGCCGTCCTTCCCCCCCCTCTCAGCCCGATGCTGGACGGAGGTCGATGTGCTGCACACGTCCAACTGGGCGGCTCACCCAGTCGCTGCTGGACTGGACAACAGCTAATAATGCGGCCAGTGTTTTGTGCGCATGAATAAAAATGTTAAAAACCAAATTAAATTTAAATGGAATACAACAGAGTTCAACAGTAGGTCGAGTTTGTACGGTTTCATTTGAGAAAATGGTGTTAATAATTAAATCGCATTTGGGAAATGTATCTATTTTTTATACTGTTACATCTTTATGTTTTATTTACATTATTTTCCTGATTGATTGATATTTCCTTCAACGTCCTTTACTCCTATACTCTAAATTTATGATGGAAAACAGACTAAATGTCAGCAGCGCTGTGAAGGCCCAACAGGACCAAGTTCAAAAACTTCAGAGGGACAGGAGGGGGAATACGAAAGGTTAATAATTAATAACCGGTAAAGTGGATTCCCACTGAGCTCATCTCTTCTTGTGATTTCTATCGGACAGATTGGCTGGAGTCATGCACTATTTATCCCCTCATTTTCCTCGGACTTCAGTCAAGCGCCAAGCAAAATTACTCACAAAACCGGTTTGGAAATACATTGGAATATCCACGTTTTTCTGCACGGCAGCTCAAAATGTTTTTGGCTGAAAGATTGAGAGTGTGATTTGGGTTTTCAAAAGTGCTAAAAAAAACAAAAAAGAAAAAAAAAATACATTTTTGGAGGCATTCACATCCAGAGCTTCCCAAACTTCCACTCTGGAGGTTTTGTTACCAGCTAAGAAAAAGATGTTCAACTTTAATTATTACATGAAATTGAAATGTCAAAGAATTACAGGTGAAAAGGTGAAAACCAGTGGGAAGCTAATGGCTAAAACCAGTTTTCTTATTTATGTTTTGTTGAGTCCAAATCCTCGGCTGCCTTCAGGTCTTTAAATGGGACGTATTTGGAAAAACGCCTCTCCCTCATCTTGTTTTGTGTTTTTAATTAGCCAGAGGGTCAAAGACACACTGTGAGCGTGAAACCTCCGAGATCCGTGAGCTCGCTTCTTTGTCTTTCCACAGGAAATCCACTGACCTTCTGTCTGACATGACAGCAGACAACAAATTCAGCCAAATGCTCTGAAGACACACGAGATCCGACATGTTTCGACATGTGCAGAAAGAGAGGTGAACACTTGGCCCCACAAACTGAAAAGCTAACGGAGAAGCTCAGAAATCTGCCTCACTTTGGACCTCGGTCCAAAAATAGACCCAACGCAACAAAAGACATTGAAAGAAATTAGCCCCGTTTACCTCGTGACACGTGTTTAATACGGAGAGACAAGCTGCTTTAAACGTTGCTGATCTGCTAAGCGGAAAGTTTTAAAACACCAGAGCAAAGTAGGTTAATGCCAGACAGCACATCACTAAGGTCCTGTAGTGCAGAACGGCACATTTGGTGCACTGTGTCACTGGAATTTGACCTTACAGCCTCTCCAGCGACTTTCTGTACAGCATAGAATATAGGCATGTAGACACATCAGGCCAACGGAGCGCGGATATCTGCAGCCTCGTGTCAGGTCCGCTGAGACGAAATAACAACTAAAGGGAAGTGACAGAGGTGGGAAAAAACCTGTCAAAACGGAGGAATGTAGGCAAATTTCAACAATGGGTGGTTTTCTTGTGAAAAACGAAATAAACAATGACACGTAGCTGGCAGTGGCTGCATTATGTTAGCACATATTACAAAAATAACTCACTGAATAGACAAGAGCAGGAGCATGTTCACTGCATTTAGATGAGACAGAAAAATTCCGATAATATATTAACATGACAGTAACAGTAGAAAAGCAGAACAAAAATGTGAGCATTTTTATCAACAAATAAAAAGGGCAACAAATCAGTATCATATTTGTGGTAGTTAAGAAACTAGAGTGGAAACTACAATAACATTTCAAGAGAGAGTCTGAAACTAAAGTATCGATCCAACATTGATATCGATATTATTGATATTTTGAGTTGATTAGTGAGATGCAATGGAGAAGGTAGACATCTAGTCTTTAGTAACCATGGATAAAATGCCCCACCGCCATGTAGCCTACATGTATGAAACAAGTGGTTAGTAAAGTCTGGTGTGAATAGATTTGATCAAATCAACAAACACATCAGGAGAGCAGCTCGGTTTCTAACTTAACTATTTCTATGAGATAACTAATTTGCCACTTCCAGAGGGAAATTAGCTTGACTTGAACAAGTAGAAACCATGGGGGAACATTCTCAGACAGAACAAACACAATATGCTGCTGTCCTGTCGGAGTATTTCTTTTTCCAATTATCCTGCAAATCGTAATGTCACCAGCAATTTATGTTTCTAAGGGAGAGAGCAGCGTGTTGAAAACCACAAAACGTTTCAAGAGTCAAAGAGTGCAGTTGAGGTGACATAGAAATATAATGCGGGTTGGGAAAAAGAAACAAAAAAACAAAAAATAAATAAAACAGAGGACAGTTAGAGTTCAGCACAAGACACCAGATCAGTTTGAGGCCACCCTGCAAAGCTTTGTGCTAATGTGACTCCGCTGTGACTCGCTGCCCTTGCCACGACACCGTCAGTGGACGAACACAGTTTCAGGCCACCGCGGCTGTTGTTCTCCGAACCGGCACATTCGTCTTTTGGTTCTGATAATAAGCAACCGGTTCTCCTCCCTGGTGTCCAGTAGAGGCCGATGCATTTCCTCCTGCCGCGGCCGATAAGACGGCAACGGTGGTGCATGACTTGCCCTCGTCACTCTCACCCTGCAATCTGTTCCATTTGTGTTACTGCTTGGAAGCTCCTGGTCAGCAGAGCTGATTCACTCAGTGTGTTTATGTGTGTATGTGTATGTGTGTGAACCTTTTGCAAGGATAAAGTGGGCTGAAACTAAATAATGAAATGATCTGACTATATCTAAGATTTCTTGCGTGTTTAAGTTCAGATTTTGTTAACATATGTATGTTTGTCTTTGTTTATGCTTGTGGCTTCGACTGCGTGTGTTTCCGTGTGTTGCTGGAGAGCGGTCCGTTCATGTGTGTGTGTGTGCATGTGGGCTTGCCGCAGACATCTCTCATGCATTAGGCTTAATGCTACATGACAGTTCTGGATCACACTGCTAGCTATTCACAGCCACTCTCCTCACTGCAAACATACAAGCACGCGAGTAGCAACCTATGCTTCTTTAGTCCTTGCTTACGAGGAGCACGGGCTAGAAGAACTGCTTTTGTTTCTGAAGGCTAAAAATAAAAAAAACAAACATTTTGTGTTTGAATGCAACAACACCAGCTGCTGTAGAGGGCGCTACGTGAGTATTTGACTCGGTGTCACTGTTGGGTTCCTTGGGGAACTCTGTAATATAAAGCAAATGGCCGTGCATCAGATCACAGCTGAGTGGCTTTCTTCTAAAAGGATTTCTCTGGACTTGCAGCTGTTTTCTGGTTTCCTTCACTCATTATATTAATGAGCAGTCTGGGGGCTCATGAGAAGAACACGACTTTTATCGAGGTGTTTTCTAATTCAACGTGAGCCAAGTTTACATTCGATATTTCTCTTACAACTCGGAGCAGATGATTGGCATTTCAAATGCTGAAGTAATACCTACAATCACAAACCCAACAGGAGAGAGAAAAAGAGAAAGAGACAGAGAGAGAGAGAGAGAGAGAGAGAGAGAGAGAGAGAGAGAGAATGAGGAAGTTCAAACCATATTTTTCTTTCTGTGTGGTTTTAAAACCATAAGTCAGTGACCATAACATGCTCAAACAGAGATTTAAAGCAGAGTGGCAATAGCAAATGAGGTGGATTAGCAGAAGCTGATGGTGTCATGAAAGACATGTCACTGTTGCTGCCCGAAAACGAACCTGTTAGCAGGTTGTGTGACCATCAACCAGCAACAGTCTGGTTGATGGTCTGTTGCTAACAAATCTAATCTGAAGAGATTAGATTTGTTAGTCTTTTAACAAATCTAATCTCTTTAAATTTGTTAAGACTAAATGACTGTCCACAGCAACTCTTTCAAGATACTTGGATGATATCATTTTGGGATAGATAAAGTTTTTTTTAATTTTAATTGAACTAAATTAAATATATGAGTTTTCTTCAGGTTCCTCAGCTTCTTCAAAAAGCCCCAAAAACATTCAAGGTAGTTAATAAATGGGTCACTTTTGTTGTCCATACGTGTGAGTATGTGGACAGCTGTGTGTCCTGTTTGTCTCTGTAAAGGAACAGCAACCTGTCCAGGGGACGGATGGGGAAAAGCCAAGGCAACAAGTCATCTTCATCCCATTTTAACGCCTGTTGCCATGTGATTGGCTCATATGCTGTTGAGTTAGTAAATAATAAGGACTTATTTGCCAAATGAAGAGGCCAAAGAGTACATTGAAAGGGTTTAACACCTTTATGAATGACATTACAACCTGTCTCATGACAAAGTGTACAAAAAATGGCATATTTTATATGTGGTGCCCATGCGGTTGGTAACAGGTTTGTCTTTGCCAGTGGCAACAACAAACTTTGTTCAGTCAACTGGCGATAATAGAGCAACAGGTAAAAGCTGGCTTGCTAGCCGGCTAGCCATCAAAGTTTATTAGCAGCTAGTTAGCGTAGCCTCAGCCGCCACAAGTCTCAGAATGTAAAGATGTCTGCATGTGACTCAAACTTTTGCCTGACAGAAAGTCCCACGAGAAAAAAGAACCTACGAGATTAAAAAGTCCTGCCACGACAAAATCTAAGATCTGTGATTAAGGTATTTAAGGCGAACTTAAATATTTCCCAGTGAATTTCAGGCCTTAATTTTATATATGTGAATTTAAGACTTTTTCAGGACGCGCAGATGCCCTGTTTGCGTTAACATCAATAAAACCAAAACAAGAACCGAGTCCTTCTTCAGCACCCTGAAAGAGTTTGGTCCGTTAGATAACGGACTGCTGGCTCCACAGAAGGTGATGCCAGCCATTTTCTCCACGGCTGCTTGAAGTGACCTAGAATCTTCAGCTTCATCATTAATGCTTGCATATCAGGACATTATGTATTCCCAGATTCAGAGAGACTATGACTAGATTTGTGCCATCTCATTCTGGCACCAAGATTGTTGTTTCAGCCCACATATGAGTGAGCAAGTAAGTGGATACTCATTCCTCCTGATGCCCCACACCACAGAGAGAAACAACTAGAGCAGAGGAAAAATGATTCACGTAGGACAGAGACATATCCTCAAACACTCTTCAGGAAAAAAAAAGAAAAGAAAAGAAAAGCACACCGAGCCACCAGGAGGCAACAATTACTCATTTCAATCCTTGTTGCCTTTGAGTCTTCCTTTCATCGTCTGAGTACGTCTGTCAGCGTTAGCTCATTTTCTCGACACTGTGTTTTCTTCTTCTGCGTTGCTACCTCCTCTCGCTTCCATTCCCATCTCTTCCCTCTGTGTGTCAGAGTCACTGAGGTGGAAGTTCACACAAATGGCTATATAGGTCAGAGTATGTGTGGTGAAAATCTTCTGCCTGAACATGTGCTAGTGCTTCTGTGTGTGGCGGGAACGCCGTCGTGTTCTGCCATTTGTACGCTGATATCGAGAGCGCCACGGTAACGTACTTCCGCACCAACGCAGCAGGGGTCAAGGGAACAGGCACATTTGTACTTTACAGCTGTAGCAATAAAATAAAGCTAAAAAACCAGGAAACAATGGAAATCCTAACAAAAAAATGATTGAGCTCATGCGACTTTTTTACTGTATTTTCTGGATTACAAGTCACTTTGGAGCAGAGGTTGGACTGGACGCATTTATCCATCTTTTCCTTGCCTGAAATTCTGCTCCACTAATCACCACTTACTATTACAACAACTAATCAGCTGGCAGACAGGTGAGCCTGGATGATTTTGACAAATTGTGATGTTTATTGTTTTTTCCCCAGTTGTATGATATTTATTTGTGATGTAAAGCACTTTGAACTACTTGAGTTGAAAAGCCCAGTTCACTCAATGACATATAAGAGAAAAATCCAGTCCACAGGTTCGTCAGAAAACGATTTGCATGAATCAGTTGTCCAGCAACAGTTTACCATTGATTGTGTTCAATTAATTTTCCGAAGTCAGAATGAATGTTTTCAGTTTTGAGGTAAAATACATGCCTTTTTCCAAGGTTGTTCTATATTCTGTTCATGCATACAGATACTGATGATGTGCTATTTGGAACTCTGTGTGGCTGTAAACGCTGCTGTCATTATGGATATCTAAAGGCCTTGTGGGATTAGAAATAAAATGAGCACTCTGGAGCGGCAGACTGCTCTGAGTGCCTGCTGTGTCGTCCCGGCCGGTGCATTAGTATCAGCCTGGGCACGAGGATCGCAGCTGGAAATAACCCCCCCGATAGGACAGAAAAAGTTTTAGAGAGAATCAATAACCCAGCCTCGCATTCATCAGAGGCTAAAAATAAACCCAGGCTCAAGAAAGGTTAGCAAGATTTTTCTTTTTTTAACAACATTAGTGGAATATCACCAAAGTTTTGCACAAATTTGCCCATTTTTCAAAAAGGCCTTAACACATTAACACAAATAACATCCGGTTTTAAAGTGAAAACACTTGTCTTATGATAAATAAAATTTCACAAACTTAAATGCTTACAGGCCACTAAAAGAAACCCGGCAGCGATGAAGAGACCTCGGCTCTCAGGCTTGAGTCGAGTTTTGACAGCCGACTCACTCGTCTGTTTGACTCAAACACTCATGTCAGGAAGCTGGTGTGTATGTCTTTATATATGTGCCTCCCTGTCCAAAGGCAGAAGCCTTAATCTGGAGCACGAGGCTGACAAGACTCAGACGGAGTGACAGCCGTGACCTAATGCGTCAAAACATGAACACGCACACGGAGCCCGGCTCACCTCTGGAGCGATGTAGTCCGGAGTGCCGCAGAAGGTTCGTGTGAACACATCCGCTGTCATGTTCTCTTTACACATGCCGAAGTCGGCGATCTTAATGTGTCCCTCTGAGTCCAACATTACGTTGTCCAACTTCAGATCCCTGAGGGAGGAACGGATTATTAATGGATCGTGTAAAGGGGTACAGGGAGTGCTTGCTTTTTTTTTCCAGAACAGAAACATTGCATCTTTCTGACATACAGATTCATGTTTTTGGTGTTTTGTACTAACTGCAACAACATTTGTCTGAAAAAGTCTTCAAAAAGCAAATTCAGTTTACGATAAGGGCGTATTGGGAAAAGAGAAAACAATATTAAAGACATGATGCCACACTGTTTCTCATCTTTCTATGTAAGAAAAAATCAATATGTGAACCTTCTTCTCAAAATGGTAAAATGAAGTCCATTTATTGAAGCATCAAGTCCTGTCACATCTACTGTGTGACATGTACATAGTGTGAATTATTAAGGTCTGTTTTGTTTTCCATACAGGACGATTGAGGATGAATATTTAATGCTCTACCAACCGTCTAAGTGCTCCCAGAAGGTAAAATAGTAAAAATATAGATCTGATAGTTCTTCTTCAAGCATTCAGCATCCTGAGCTGAGTGAATCTTCATTAGCGCAGGCAGAGAGACTACATGACATAGCATAACAGGAAATAATACTTTATGATTTCATTAGTGTGGCATTTTACTAGTAATTATAGTATTTTATACAACACACCACACAGATAATTTTTTTAACATGTCCAAAAATTGTGTCTGCGCTTTTAGCTAGAGGTAAAACTGTATGTGCTTCCCTCAGATACAAGAAAAGGTGCAGCACTATGTACGTGCTTTACTGCTACATGAGAATTCGCACTGTGTGCTGCTTCTCCTGAGTTACATGAGAAACCACGCTTAGTTTTTGTCTAATTACCACATTGTTGTTGGATTCAAACCTTTTTTTACTTTATTTTTTGTCAGTGTTTCTACCGTGGAGGCCAAAGAGGACTAAGAAGGTCATACATTTAAAACAAACTGGTGAATGAATTTTACATTTTTCACAGACCTGTAAATGACTCCTTGAAGATGCAGGAAGAATAATCCCACTGCAATCTCTGCTGCATAGAATCTGAAATAAGACATTTACAGAATTTGCCCCACATGAACAGCAAGCTTCCACCGGCAGAACAAAACGTTTAAATAGTCTGGAATCTCCTGAAAGGCTGATGTGTCCTACACTGCTTGGGGTTCCTTGAACTTGCCCACTTGCTGGATGTGGTACATGAGATCTCCACCGTTCACATACTCCATGACGAAATACAGCCGGTCCTACAGAGAAATACAACAAAACAGATCAATTCATTAGAAGCTACACAATAAGTGTCGCGCTAAAAGCGGCTCTAGTCAAGTTCAAAGCAGAAAGATGCGGTTTGGTTTTAAAAAGCTGAGAGATGTCCCACGCCGCTACGACAAGGTGACCCGAACGGCACACAACAAAACGGCTTTGCAAAGGAAGAAAACATCCCACGCAGCCTTCTGCCAGAAAATGTTCTCTTTATTTTAAACCGCTGGTGTCTTATTGCCTGTGACAAGTTCAGCCTGACCCCAGCGCGCCACACTTTTGATGGTCCCTAAATAAAACAAAACAAACGGAGCTGTTCCACACAGCAACAGAGACATGCTGACAACAAACTGGACTTTCCGTCTGGCTCGATCTTCACTGATGGCTCAGAAACGAAAGGGCCTCGAGTCATATTTATACCTCGTCTTCACCGAGTCCTGGCACATCGCGAAATTCGATTTTCCTCTCTTGGTAACGGGTCACAAAAACTGAACATTCTGGTTGCAGACGATCACATGCTGCCCCAACATCACTGCCATTATTGTTTTTAAACGAAGGAAAAAGACTTGTTAATTTCAAAGATTTGACACAAAGGTGCAGTTGTAGACGTTTGCACATGAATACAAATGCTCCGACTCTTTAGCCTACAAATTGGGGTTTGTTTATTTTTACCATCTGGTTCTTTTAATTAAACCTGTCACATGTACCCTCTAAAACTTCCCCCCTGACTAATTTATTTAGCTAAAAGCCCCGTTCTGAATTAATCTGACCTGACCTGGGAGGAGGCCTATTGTTCGGATGCGCGTCCAGGGGCGATTTACGTACCACGGTCTGGAAGCATGAGTGGAGCTGCGTGAGGAAGGGCGGCTTGTCCTGCTGGGCCAGGACTCTCTTCTCCACCATCGTACACTCCACATCGTCGTCCTGGATCACCACGTCCTTCTTCAGGATCTTAATGGCATAAAGCTCTTCTGTGGCCTTCATCTCTGCTAGCATAACCTTTGGAGAGGCAAAAGTAAATAGAATGATTGGCAAACTCTTCGAAAGTCCAAAGTTTTTTGGGGTTTTTTCCCCCCTTTAATTTTTGAGTTGAGGCATACTTCTCACCTTTCCAAAGCTGCCTTTTCCCAGCACCGCCAGAAAGCTAAAGTCACTTAGCTTGACCTGGTCCAGGCTGTTGGAAGGGTAGCTGCTGGGGCGGCTGTTGTCCGTTTCTGAGATCATCTTCTTTCCCGGGCCTAACTTGGCTTCCTGCACCCGGGACACAAAACGCAAAGTGTCTGACAACTGAACGTTTTCCGAAACGTAACAAGTACAGGGTTTCAAGGAGCCACTTCCTGTCACAAATACAACAAAACTTCAAGAATATCATTTATTTTCATTTGTTGTCATGAAAATAAATCTGATATTTGGTTTCTCTGCGTCTGTTCCTTCATTAGCACCACAGTTCTGGTCTACAAGTTGATATACTGAACTCAGCACAGGCATGGGTACTGCTATAATTTGGGGCTCTGAATGATTTCCGAACCATTTATTTTTACAGGGCAGAATGTTTAGACCACATAGAGCTGCAATTTGTTGATGGATTCTGCTCAACTTCATGCATCTCATGCTGGTTGATGTCAGACTGATCTATCCTTTCTAAAACCAGTTGTTTTAGAAACGAAAAGTTGTGTTTGAGTTCATTTTCCACCAATTGTGTCCAAGTTTTAACTACCTGAGCCTGACCTGCACCCTCAAATGACAAGAGATTTGGTCCAGATGTTGAGGAACAACCCAAGAAAGGGACAAACCTGCCATGAACAGAAAACTCCTATGAACACTGATGTCTCTGGTGTTTTATTGGAGGATTTTGTGTGTTTAATGTTGACGTTATCAACCTGCACTAAGCAACAAGAAAGAAATGCCTGATTTGTGTCAGTGTGTTTAAAGTTGACTGAAATTTGCTGCTTCCCACTCAATCAAGGCAAATTCCATATTGTTCCAATTATGATTTTTTTTTTATCCAATGAGACAAAAATTTAGTATTTTAGCAAAAGTGGAATCAAAAATGTTTTTCAGGGATAAAAATGAGGCATTCAAATGTAAACAAACAATAACCATCAGGCATGGTGGTGGTGCAGCATTTCACTGCCAGTGGTACTGGAACATTGTGCAAAGTTTGGGGGAATAAATCTTCCACTCCTAATCAACAGGTAGATGATTGAAACCTGGACACAAAAGGGTTTTCCAAAGGGACTGATGATCCCAAATCAATAAAACTGGATCTGAAATGGATAGGCAGGCTAACACCAACCCTCCAGTAATAGTCCTGACTGCATCGACTAAGTTGGGTCCATACCTGAAAAAACCCCAATTCAAAACGGCTCTTTAGTGACTCCACTCAGTTGTGGCTACAAAAAGAGTGTGACTGAGGTCAAGCTTGCCAAAAGACAAAACTTCATGTATATATTTGAATCAGTGTGTATAATTGAGACAAATTCATAATGAAATTGAAGTTGTATAGTGAATAATCCACCCTGGATACAAAAGTACATTAGAAGCATCTTGTCAACATTTCATTGATGCCACTGATGAGTGTATGTAAACTTTTGACCAGAACTGTGCCTGTCTACTCAGTTACCACCACAAACCACTGGATGATCAGCGGATTTCAAAATGAAAGGTATGAAATGACTCACTGATGCCACTGGTGTTATGGAGTTGATGTGCTGCAGGATTAATTCATAACTGTTCTTAATATATAGCTTAGCCTTTATTTAAAAAAAAGAAAAGGTACACAGCATGTGCTTGTGAAGCAAAAAGCTAGTGATACAGCACATCAAAAATAATGCCATAAATAGATAAATGAAGACCAAACACAGCACTAGACATGACTGAATCATGGTAGAGTAAAAGCCTTTTATTACTATAATCACAAAAAAACTTGTAAGAATTTTTATGCTATTTTGTGTTAATTTTAAGTTTCATGAACCACTTTTATTTGACTAAACCCTGTAGTTTATACAAGTTAAAGCATCTTTTAGCCCTACTTGTTTCCTGAGTGAACATCATATTGGTCCTAAATTCTGAAACGACATAAGATACTAAACTTGATTGTTTACACCAGGAGACACATCAGTCCTGCACTTTACTCCCTTCACTGGTTCCCAGGACACATCAGAGTTGATTTTAGTCTCTTAATTTTGTTTGAAGTTGTTAATGACATTATGTGATCTCTTATAAACAAATAACCCAGTCAGAGCTCTTAGGTCTGCTGACCAACATCTTCTAGAAGTCCTCGGGGTCAAACAGTCCGAAGAGTGAGGTGACCGTATCTGGTCTAAGCATCTAGAATGATCATTACTTTCTGAATTGTGGACCATTGATGATCTGACTTTGTGTAGAGCTAAACTTAAAATGCATTTAGTTTAGAGCTGCTTTTAGCAAATAGTAGCAGTGTGACGCTTCTATGCAGCTACACAAATTGTATTTTTGGCAAAGTAGTGGCCAAAAATATTAATTATGCAAATAAGATTTGGCTGGTTGGTTGACGGATTTCCTTCCAGAAAAGTGAAGCATGTCATTAATATTTTTTAGGGTAACGTCCAAAAAAACTGAGATTATTATGGTGTTTCTGAAAGAGTTAAGCTATCACTAAATGAAATGGTCTGTCTTAAACTTCTATCCACTTTTCACTCAAAGATTTATAAGCATTCGTTTAAAATTTTGTGCTAAAATAATCTCAAATCTGACTAAAGCCTGAAGTTCACCTAACCTTCTGCAGAAAAGTTTTACTTTGCCAGATCAGATAACTTGTTTAAGGCCACAATGACCAAAAGAAGCTGCCTAAAGAGAATAATTGATGCATTCAATCCAGACCAAACAGTAATCATGACAAACAGAGCATCATCTGCTGTGGTTGTCTTTGCCATCAATGGCAGACTGCACATAGGACGGGCGCTCTAATGGAGATGAAGTACTGTCCCAGAACCGTTTCATTAAAACTAACCATCATCTAGATGTCCTATCAAACCAGTCAAAACTTTTTATGCAGAGCTTCCACTGAGCCAAACATCAAATATGCATTCACAAAGTAAAATTTAAATTAGGTGTTATTCATTAAAACAGGTGTTTCTAAAACTACATAAAAAAGTTCAGTCACAAAGATGAAGAGTGCAAAGAGACGACGATTCATCAACACAACACATTAAAATGGCAAGAGTGGTTTGTCACCAAAACAAGAGAAACGTCTCTGTCAGAGTTTGAATGAGAAGTGAAGGATGCCACACTGTGGTTGCCATGTGACAACGCAGGCCCAGTGCAACCTTAAAGTCGACCTGCAGAAATCTGTGCATTTCCTACATGCCGGTTCATGCTCAGTCACCCAGCGAGACAAAAACCTCCAGAAAATGAACTCATTCTGCGATTTAAACTCCAGACAACGAGCAAATTCAAAAGAAGATATGTTCCTTTCTGCTTTCATCACAAAAGCAACATTCAGCATAATCCAGGTTATAATCTCAGCCAATCAGTGCACAGGGAAAATTCATGCTTTAGCCGACGGCATGATCCGCCACACTTAAGACAGATTATCCGAGAGTCAGGTTGTATCTCTAGCATTTGTAGGAAAGTGAAGTGTTTCAAGCAGTAAAGGTTTCCAGCAACATTACTTGATGCTCACATAAAATCCATTCTACTGTGCTTGTCTCTATATTCTACATTCACAGACAGAGGAACGCATCATCCAGCAACGCCAAAACACAAGACCTTATTAAACAAATGTCGCCTCTTCATATCTGTACCAAAGACAGATTTATGCCATGCCGACACATAAAAGTTTTAGTCTGGTTATTAGTGGCCACTGTGGTCTGCCTGTGGCAGCAGAAAAACACAAAGCTAGAGCGACGGCACCACATCACAGCAAACCTGTGAGTGTTAAGACAAAAGCAAGCCTGGCCAGGGTAGGTGCTCAGCTGCCTTACTTTCCTCCAGTCAGACGCACCTGGTCAGAGTTTTCCACAACCGCTTGGTCCTGAAACCACAGGGAGAAGGGAGCCCAAGGGACTGACTCACATTGCACACTAGTGAGCAAAGGCAAGCCGAATTATAAAGCAGGTAGTTAAGGGGAAAGAGCAGCATGTCTTGTACATTTTAAAAATGCAAAAGTGCTGACTAAGGATGATGTTTTTAAGAAACTAAAGAAATGTTGTTGTGTGGTTGGTGGTGGTCTTGTTAAACGTTTGTTGACCTGATTGCTCCGTGCTGCTGTGGCGCTGGCCTGTTTATGGAGGCATGAAGTGCACAGTGTCATTCTGTTCAGCATTGAAAAAACAGTGTTGTGACTTGGAGGATCAGAATAAGGAGGATGAGAAGGTAAATCCTTATTATTTAGCTCATACGGTGAGAAATGTGGTGGAATACCATGACCATGTGATAAATTATCCATTTCCATTGCAGCGTCAGCATGTAAGCCATGTTTAAAAAATTACACAGATGATGTCATAACAGTCCTTTCAGAGCCTGTTGTTCTTAGTTTTATAACACTTGCTTACTTTTATTTATACTTTAACACATTTCACATTTGGAGTAATTATTGTAAAGCCAAACAAACGACAGAATGAGTTTCAGTAAGTTTTTTAGAAGCTTGTTTACTGTTTTTTATGTACTTTCGTACATTTCATATCTTTCAATAAGCCATTTTATACCTATGTATTTAAGTACTACATTATAAGAGTTAACAAAAAAGGTTACATTTCATGCATTGTTTAATTTTATGTTATTTTCTGATAACTTTAAATTGCAGCCGAATTCTATTGACTGTGTTTCTGAGCCTATTTCTGATGTTTGATATTTTTAAAGAACATTGTCATAATCAAACCAAAATATCTGAGGAATCTCGTGTCATTTGTTGTAATCACATAAAATAGTTTCCCTACAAGGACCAATGGTGAAATCATGAAAAATTACTTTAAAGGCAAAATTACCAACACCCACATCAATGTGTATCAAATAATGGTTAATTAACACGTAAAAAGTGCTAAAAGTAACAGAAAACAACTGACACTGTGCTACCATGTCTCAAATTGATTTTTTTTTTTTAAAAATAAACAAACACTTTTTATATGACATCAAAACTCATAAAAGTTTTTAAAGACCAAAGAGAGCTGGTATAAAACTGAACACAAAGCCATGCATTCTGCTTTAGCCACTTCGGTCCACTGATGACATCTTGTGATCACAGGTGGTATTTCTATTCTCTATTGCTTTAAAAGCACTACAGTAAACCAGTGAGTTACAACTTACACGGGCCAAAATAAGGACAGAACATGCTCAGTAAATATATTTCTAATATTTGTACTCATAAAATTCACACCAGATGTTGTCAACGACCACAGTAAAAGAAATTAATATGAAAAACTGCAATGACGGGGAAAATAACTTTTTCTTTGTTAATGACACATTCAAGACATTTTTCTCCAGGGAGAAATTAATCATGTGAATTGCTCAAGGGTGATTTTGGTCAATTCTTTTACATAAACTCTTAAAATGTTATATGCACTCTGATCTTTTGTTGGTGTTGTTGCTGTTTTTTTCCATAGATATTCAATTAGATCTCATGATTGACTAGCAGCTTTACTTTCTTTCCCTGAAATCGATTAAGAGTTTCCTTGGCTGTTTGTTTGGGTCTAGAAAGTCTGATTACATTTTTCCATCCATCTGTCCTTCGATGCTCCAAATTTCACTATTAGTGTGGTATTTTTTTCTCCAGAGTGTGTGCAATGAAATCTCCAGAGTTTAGCTCCAACATCGTCTCCCCTGGTGCCACTGACTTCTCTAAATCTTCTGAAGCAAACTTTAAAAAGAAGCTTAAACATGGTTTTTCTTCAGCAGAGGAGTATTGCGCAGTGAGTGTGCGTATACTGTTCTTGGCTTTTTCCACTTTTTTTTTTACACATCCTTTTTCTTCATGTGCACAATACTTACTCCTAACACCATTTCCCTTCATTGCACACATTTTATTAACCCACTTGTTTTCATTTCTTGGCTTTTCTAAGCTAAACCTTTACTGAGGACAGCTGTGAATTCAATGTCAAGTCTAATATTAGACATATATTCACCGAGAAGCACGTTGACATTTGAAATACTAGTTTACCTAAAGCGATGAGGTGATGTTTAAATGCACAACAAGGACATTGCTTGAGAAATTTTAAGGATTTTTGGGGGGTGAGGAACAGTAAAATACACTCATACAGGAGAAGAACTGAGCATGAAGGACATAAAGGTCAAGACAGTCAGAACGCAAAAACATGCAGAACCACAAACTTGTAAAAGTACATGGTTAGGACTAACAGGCGGTCATTTCACAAACAACACAAAGACTCACCAACAAACATAAAAACACTCAAAGGGACTTAATACTCAACCAAGTATTTTTTTTACATTCATAAAATGTCCAAATTCTTCATGTAAGACACATAATGTTGACAAAACGGAATTCACAGTAGCATGAGGCCACATACAAATGCACAAGGGAGGGGAATAAATGAAGCAACATGTCACCATAACGAGATGAGACAAAAAAAATATAAAAAAGGGCCATGTGAGTAGATAAAAAGTGGAGGGAGGGCTGGAGAGGAGAGGGGAGAGGGCTACCTTCAGATTACAGTTATTTTGGCAGTCCTGAGAGGAGGGCAAGACGTGAAGAAAGGAAGAGAGAAACTCTTGCATTAAACATGAACACGTGACACAGGATGTACAGTATTCTGTAGGTCTCACCGTGGACACAGTGGGGGAGCAGGAAGCTAAGAGGGGGGAAAACGGAGAAACCACAGAGGGGTTTATGAGGAGGAGAGAGAAGCTGGAGGACAGAGAAGATCCCCACGACACGAAGAGTTCAATAACTCATCAATACAAGCAGTGAAAGGAGCTTCTGCAGAATATTGACTTTGGAGGACGGGGAGGTGAATACTAATACATTTAAGATTCTTTTTTTTTTCTTGTTTTTTTTAGGTGAAAATTGCACAAAAAAGCAGAGTATAAATGGTAGTTCACCTGAAATTATCCTAATGAAATACACAAAGTGTGTCTCAACATGAGGATATGTGGAAATATTCAATGTTTATATATAATAACTTTTTGCAAGTATTAGACTGTAGCATGATCGCGTCTAGCTTGGATTAGATAAAAGTTAGTGAACGACTTGTAAAACTACCTCCTGCTTTATTAAATCTACCAACATACAATTAGTAGTACAAATGAAATGAACAGTTAAACTCTGACAATGAAACAATTCACAACAAAAACATAAAGTTTAACAACATGCCACTTTAAAATCTGTAGTGGCCAAACCTCCTCACTGTTACTATTATAGTCTTGTCATTAAATGCTGCTTCTAACTCGCCTCATAAAATCATTTTTCAGGTAAGCATAGCTGAATTAAAATATATACTTAGCAGCAGAAGTTCTTCTGAAAACAGCTTAAAAATGCGATGTAAGAGAAATGTCAGCAGATATGCAACTATGGAAGGGCTCAAGCAAAGATTTACCAATTGATTCGCACTATGACATTTTGACTAATTAAAACAGACTCAAACTTTTTCGAGGGTGATATTACAGTCATGACCAAAAGCTTTGAGAATAATTTTTACAAAGTCTACTGCTTCAGTTTTTATAAATGAAGTTAAATCTTAAGAGCAATTAATTGCAAAGTCAATATTTGCCTAGAAAATTAACTTTATCCCCCAAGACACATTTCAACTTCATTGCAGCCCTGCCTTAAAAGGACCAGCTAACATTGTTTCACTGATAGCTCCATTAACACAGGTGTGGGTGTTGATGAGGACAGGGCTGGAGATCAATCTGTCATGATTAAGTAAGAATGACACCACTGGACACTTTAAAGAGAGGCTGGGGCTTGGCATCATTGTTTCTCTTCTGTGAACCCTGGTTATCTCTAAAGAAACACGTGTAGTCATCGTTGCACTGCACAAAAATGGCCTAACAGGAAAGAGTATCGCAGCTAAAAAGATTGCAATTCAGTCAACAATCTATTGCATCATCAAGAACTTAAAGAAGAGAGATTCCATTGTTGCCAAAAAGGCTCCAGGGCGCCCAAGATAGACCAGCAAGCGCCAGGACCATCTCTTAAAAGTGTTTCAGCTGCGGGATCAGGCTGCCAGCAGTGCAGAGCTTGCTCAGGAAAAGCAGCAGGCAGGTGTGAGTGCATCTGCACGCACTGTGAGGCGTGCAGATGCCTCACAGTGCGTGCAGATGCACTGTGACCAGGCCTTGGAGCCAGGCCTGGTCACAAGGAGGGCAGCAAAGGAGCCACTTCTCTTCAGGAAAAACATCAGGTCTCTTCAGGAAAAACATCAGGGACAGACTGATATTCTGCAAAAGGTACAGGGAGTGGGCTGCTGAGGACTGGGGTAAAGTCATTTTCTCTGATGAATCCCCTTTCCGATTGTTTGGGACATCTGGAAAACAGCTTGTTCGGAGAAG
>CAEGAF010101814.1:0-10520 GCA_903067075.1 Micropoecilia bifurca
CAGAACCCTCAAGCTCCCAGGCCTCTGGTAGAGGACCCGAGCTCAGAGGATGAAAGAGACCACCCACGGAGGGTGAGAAGGGAATTTTATATATATAAAAATATATATATATATATACTGTTCATTATTAAAGCAATACTATTTGCTTTAATACTGTGCTTTTAAAGAATTAGTGTTATGTTTAAATCTGTGTGGTGAACTTTATAAACAATGTTTTTATTTTATTTTTTTACACATTAACTGACTGTACCATGTAATCTGTGAAAAAATAATCCTCTCTCTCCACCAAAAACAACCAATCAGAGCCAGGATTTAGCGCTGTCAATCATTCTCCCCTTTGCGCATTTATGTTCTTCACATCACAACACGCAAATCTGCCATGAATGCGTTCAAGAATTGATGTCCACAAAGTTGGTGGTTCAATCCAAATTCAAATAATAAATGTGACTTTATGGTTTAAAAAATTTTAATCGAACTTGAAGTTATTCACTTTGAATGTATTTGTTGTTATCTGTGATCTATCTGATATCTATATCTATATGATACTTCTCTCCAAAGCAAGCCTGTCTTACACAGTCGTATTCTGTTGTATAGTGGCCATCGGAGCCCTCAGAGCAGTCACCCCCAAACTGGAGCAGTGGCTAAAACAGATCCCAGGAACAACATCAGACATCTCAGTCCAGAAATGTGCAGTTCTAGGCACATGCAAGATACTGGAGGGGAATGCTCAAGCACCATAATGATAACACCGAGTAGATATCAGTATCGGATTGATACCAGTGTGATGCTATCCATGCTTTAGTTTCAGATTCATCTTGAAAACTTCTTTCATTTTTTTTATTGTAGTTTCTGAACTATACCTCAAAATATTTTTGTTTTGAATTGCCCTGAATTGATAATTAGTCTATTTAGAAAAAATGCACACAAATCATGTTAACATGTTATTAAAGTATTTTGTAAACATCTATAAAGTTTTTGCTTTTCTTTCTTTGATTTTCTCTTTCAAACTCTGGACACTCAACGGTCAGAAGTTTGATCACATATCAAACTTAAAATGTGTACATTTTGGTATTGACAATACTGGCCCTGCATTTACTTGGTATCGGGTCGATATGCTGTATCACACACATTATAGTTTTATTACACAGTGAAATATAACATTTTCTATTAATTTCAATGTCTTATTTCAATTATTTCATAAGAACATGCTGAAAGTTTTAAAGTTAATAAGGAAATGTTGTGGTTACAGTACAGCCTAAACAGTCATGGGGGAAACTGACACCTTGTTCGATGCTTTGCTTTTTGCAAAGGGTCTGGGCTTTTTACTATTGAGATACAATTGCTTCCTGGAGGCGTGGCCTCTGCTGAAGCTTGAGACTTTACCCAATCGCTAACTGTTACGTCCGCCAAGGACTCCACATATTTAGGGACAAAGAGGGTGAGGGTTCAACAAGATTTTTATTTGTAACTCATTCCTCTTCTTTCAGTCTTTCACTCCGTCTGATCTCCTGTGAATAAGACAGAGTTTTAAAAAAAAACCCTCAAATCCCGAGTCCCAGAAGAACAACAAAAAAAGACCCCAAAAGCAAAGCATTAACAAAAGGGTGGACCTGGTGAGCCGGTCAAAAAAAACAAACAAAACAGTACCGCAGAGCGCCAACCCTATACAGGGCCGTCGAAGCCTAGTTAACAAAAATACCCCATAGCAGTCATAAAGCCTTGGCTGCGGCATACAGCAGCCAAACAGGCGTGCGTGCTCCGGTGATCAAACAAAAAAAAAGAGCGAGAGGGAAAGGCGGAGACGTCAGGATGCCATCAGCCTACCTATTTATAGGCGGGCCAACAACACCCCTAACATAACTAAATTACGCAAAACATTACCAAAGCCCTAATGTATATTAACAAAAGATTAATTACTAACATCTCCAGAAAAAAGGAAAAGAAATAAACATAAATCATATTGTGCCCCAGCACATAACACGAATGTTTGCTGTGACATATGTTACAAATCTGTTTGCTGCCATCAAGCTTACTGGAAATTGCCTGGGCTGCAAACAACCATCTTCCACTGCGAAGAGAGAAGAGCCAAGCCAAAGGTGGCTTTTAATATTTGGAGCCGTGGCCAACACAGACTAAACGGCTTTGTTTACTTCCTCTGGTGCTGCTACCAAACTACAGGCAGACTACGATTTTACAGTAGCTCAGAAAATCGACACCATCATTAACAACTTCTCTTTCTGTTCGCTGATTGGCCCAGAGGAAATTCAACAGGAGAAATCAAGTTCAAAGAGAAAAATCCCAGACGAAGCACTGAAGGCAGATGAGAATTGAGCAGAGCTGTGTATGAAGACAACGAGCAGATTCTAACGGACCCAAAATTAAAACAATCCTAAGGCTACTACTAAAGAACTTATCACCTAAGCACAGCCACAGGGTGATCACAGCCATGTTACATTGCATTAATGCAACAATTCATGCACAGAATGCTTGTTGTATTGCCTGCTATGCAGTAGTATATAGCTGTTTATTAACATTAACGGAGATTGTGAAAGCTGACCCTACTGTCACACAGACCTGAATGGTAATCTTTGGTTTTTTTTTTTGTTCATCCTTAACATTAGTTTAGGTATTAATTAGTGAACAGTTTAGATTTTTATTTTTAAAAAATATTTTCATTAGCCTGACTCTTTAGTTAACAATTTGAAGTACACACATTTGGTTAACTTTATTTGTCAGTTCTTTATATTTTTGTTAAATGCAACAAATTGATTTCTTTGTTTTGAGTTGCCAGTTTCCTTTGGAGCTGCTGCTGGATGGTCACAGAAGAGCTCCAGCTAATTGATGTCCTTATATGGCTGTCAAACCTCCTCAGTGGGTCATTCCATTTGTTTGTCAGGGGTGAGAAAATTTGGTTTTCTTTAGTTTAATTTGACCATTTCTTTAATATTTCTTCTATTTGGCAGTTTCATTTTAATGGTGTTTATTTAATTTAAAGAGTTGGTATTGCATTGACAAATATTTGTTTAAGTTCTTGTATGTTTAATTACCCTTTGTGTGTCAGCTGTGGTCTGATCAGCAACTATTTAAGTTCCCTTCATGTTAGGTCAGTTTTGTGCTCGAGTACTTTGTGTTACTACATGAATTGTAGTTTGTCATGTTGACCTCAGTATTAGGCCCAATTCTTCATTGTTTAACTGTTTTTGAACTTTTTAAAAATAAATTAAGATTAATTTTGGAATCCATTCAGCGTCTCTCGGGCTGGTCTATGTAAGAAGCCTCACAGAGATAAATGCCTGAAACACATCACTCTATTTGACTAAAATAACATTTTTCAACAATTAAGTTGCTTAGATTTACCTGTTTTGTAAATTGACTCGGTAAAACACTAGGTATTTTCAAAAATATATTTATGCACAGACATTTTAAGATTTTTGATTAATGATATCTACATCCTGAAAAACATGTATGTTCTCTTTCTAAAACTGAGTGCGAGCATGAAAACCTGCTTGATAATTTTACATTATCAACCAGTTTTTCTGCATTTCATGGTCTGTGCTCATGTTTTTTGCTTTTATTGTTATTATCTGAGCGCAGTTTGTAATGTTATTTATTAATATAAATAACATGCTAATGCATACACATTTGTGGTCAGATGGATGGCAAAACCAAAGCCATTAGTTGATAATACGCTGTATGTTTCACCCTGTTACTCGTCTCTAAATTGCATTAACGTCTTAGCGTTCATCAGGGAAACCATTCGTCTTCCCAACGCTTCCAACGCTGCCAACGTTGCATCGCTCAGCCGTCTGTGCTGAGAAACGCTGCCTTAATACGTCTCTGCTGTCAATTTTATTAAAGTTTATGCCACGCTGAAAATTTTCAGCTGGATAATAAACGGCCTGAACATCACCGGCATGTGATTGAACCGTCTTTCCAGATCTGGGCGAATGCATTTGGAGCTATTATTTTGCTAACAATGCATCCTCTGGGCAAAATGCAACACCCACATGATGGGATATGCTACTTAACAAAAGGAATGCATATCAAAGCCTATCAAGAACAAATAAATGTATGTGTGTGTGTGTGTGTTTTAACAACATATCCATTAGTCTTGTTTGGATGGCATAAAATAATACACATGTATAGAAAGCCTGAACATGCAACAAATCAGAGCTTGTACACAAACTGTGTGATGAATTAGACACTGCTCACAGCTTCCCCCACAGCTGCAGTATGGTGGAATAAAGACATATGGCTAAATGTGTCCTCCTACCCCACCCTGTGGTCTGCCTCCGACATGTTCACTCCGCTTTACCAGAAAGAGGAAGGCAAACAAAGAAGTGGAGAAAACGGGCCAACCCCGATCGCAGCAGCGCCACATTATTGTAACCTCTGACGACTGTGATATATACAGATAGGTGAATATTTTATTGTAATGCATTTGGGTTAATACGGCAGCTTGGGATCTGGGGCATTAAGGGAGCGTGAATCCGCTGAGTTTATTTAGCCAGGGCCTAATCAATCAGCGCATACTCTGGGTGCTCTGTTCTCATTACACAGATAAATCTTACATCCTATATTATAAATTACACAGACTCCTTGCTGCCTACCACCGATCCCTCACTGAAGATATGCTGTGTAATAAATGTTTGGTTTTTATGCTAAAATGTGAGCAACAGTAATAACTTAGAGAAGCAAGTATGGAAATGTAGAGTTTTCCCGTTTCCATTATAATGTCTTTATTATAAAAACTGAACGCTTTGAAGTGAGTCCGACCCTGGAGGAAAACCAGCCTGATATATAATATGAATGCAACAATGCTGACAGGATACAGAACGATCGTGAATAAATTACATTTCCGCTTTCCACCAAATTCACTGCTTTACATTGGCTCAAGAAGTCAGTCTGACAAGCTAACAATTTCTTCCTTCAAGAAATAACAATGCTTACGTTTTGTTTTGTTTTTTCTACAGACCAATAAAAGTCCATCTCGGTGAAAAAGGTAAGAAGCTTATGTGTGTTAAATGTAGTCGCTGACAGGATGGTGGAAACGACGCGCCGGACCTGTCAGACGCTAAACTGCTGTGTTCACAACTCAGGAAAGGAATTACTCAAATTCAGATGCAGGAGATAAGCAATATATAAAAGAACACAATGTGTCATCATGCGAAACTAAAACTAAAAAGCTGGTAAAAATTTGGATGTTCAGCACATGGAAAACTAAATCTCACAGAACCAGACAGCAACCCAATCAATAATGTTTACAATTCAACCACAGCCTCCTTCCTCTGACACATCTGACATCTGCTGTAATTGTGCACTGAAATAAGGTTAAATTTAGCTTGAATGATCAGTAATTGACTCTTACACCTTCCAAAAAATAAAAAGAAACCCACCATATTTTTTCCATAATTAGCCACATAACAAATCAAATGAAAGCCGTACTTTACAGGTGTGTGTCAAACCATTAAGACCGACTTGTTCTTGGAACTCTGCCTTTCAATTAAATGGCTTCGGTATTTGGTTTTTACTGACTGGTTCAGCAGCCAAACTGCAAAGACTCAGTATGTACAGAAAACGACATGGAATAAAAATACTTCGTTATAAGCAACGTTTCCATTACAAATCGACATTCCGCAAATGCAAAACAAAAATTCACAATTGTGGTGATTCGATTAGATACAACTAAAACCACACATTAATAAGCTTGTTCACACAATAAGTCATGACAAAACATGCAACAACATGATCCTCCTACCACTTTCTGTTGTAAGTAGCAACATCTGTGTCATGAATTGTGGGTGTAGTGTTGAGGCAGACACAGGTAGACCTAGGTTGAGAGTTGAATGGTGGTTTAATGATGATGACACAGCTCAACAGTCAAGGGGCCTCATGCATAAAGCGTGCATGCACACAAAAAATGTGCAGCGCCATATTTTACGCACAAATCGGTATGTATAAAAATTAACCTTTGCGTCAAAGTTTGTGTAAATATACGCACACATTTTCGCTGGTGTGAAAATGTGCAGCAGCCACGCAAACTTATTCTGTGAACAATATCAAACCAGAAAGCGTCAAAACTCACATAAACACACTGAAAGCTGACTACATTCAGTGTTTTTTAGACCAAGAAGCATCAAACCCCATGTTTTTTTCATGATTTTATTTTTTTATTGCTTAAAAGTAAACAATGAACTGAACCGCATGTATCCCCAGACAATAAAGTAACACAAACACAAAATAAAGAAAATAAAATTAAAAGGATATGAAAACCTCACTCAAATATAAATAGTACTTTTGCTCAGTTTTTGTCTCGTAAAGACATAACGTGCGCTGAAGTGACAATCCCTTTTTTTTGTGCACCGCACATTTCTAATTTTTTTTCCGTACGCCAAGTTTTAGTGTGGAAACTGCACATTCTTTTATGCATGAGGCCCCAGATGAACAGGCAGCACAGTGAAAGGAAGCTAGGCTAATCACTGGTAGCAACTGAACATGAACATGACTGAATACACAAGCTGAACCGACACAGGACTTTACAGTTTGACTGTGACGACTGGAGTGCGACGCTAGACACCCGACAATACGACAGGGTAGACCAGGATACGACAACAACATGTGGGTTTAAATAAAACAGAGGGCAATCAAGGGGAAATGCACACTTGAGAAACAATCAAGGGAAAAGGGACAGGACACCACAGAGACTCACAGGGAACAAAAACCAAAAACACAGAAAAAACTCAAATCACTGTGCATGTGACAGCATGTAATCCAGCTCAAAAACATTATTTAGTTTGTTACAAGTACTCGAATAATATTTATCTAAATAGATGTATTAAGTTCATTAGGTTGCCATGTTAAACAAATGTAAAAAAGTAAGTCTAACAAACTTAATTTGATGGCATGTAACGAACTCAGTTGTTTTAAGTTGAAGCGCCATTTTCTTTTTTTGAGTGAAAATATCAAAAGGGTAGTTTTATGAATATATTTTGCCACAACCAGTCATTTTAGGACAATCATGATCTTGTTATGGCCCAAATGAAAAGGAGTGTCACACATTTATGTAATGCTAACTTACAGAATTTCTTTGTTTTCCTCACCATATATGGTGCACTATATAAAAAGTCCACTATATAAAAAGTGCACCATCATGACACTGAGCAAAAGCTCAGTGTTACGATGCATCTTTTTCTTTAGCAACGCCATAAATTGAGCCATTAATGCATTTATTCTGTTTATTGTGTATTTTTTTGTTTTTTCTTCTTATAGAAAGCATTTGTACGAGGCAATGCCTGGTGTAGACGTCGACCAAGCACCACATATGCAGAAGGTGTAGTTGGTGAGTCGATAGAGGTCTCTATTGCCTCAAAAAAAAATTAAAAAGTATTATTGCTGGAACAGTATCGTGTTATTTTTTATTTCCTTCCTGTCTTCTGAAACCTCAGCCGACTGCAGCAGATGTCCATTTATGCCAAGATAAAATATCTTCCTTTCGTCAGTTACCATTAAATGATCAGCTGCACTTGCCTTTATGCAAATGGAACCAAACATGAAGCAGCATTCAGTTTCTCTGCATCACAAATCTTGAACAAACTTCCAGAAAATTGCAGAAACAGAGGTCCTTTAAACCAAGGCTAAACCCCCACCTGTTTACAGCTGCCTTTGATTATAACCAAAAAAATTTATCAATATCAATGTTATAAGGTTTATGTTTAGTAATGTAATATTTGTTTCATATTTAGTTATTGTATTATGTTTTTATGTTGTAAAGCACTTTGAAAGCCTTGTTGCTGAACTGTGCTGTACAGATAAACTTGACCTGACTTGTAAATCTTACTATATGACTGGTTTGAACCTAATTGGATCCTGTGTAATTGGATATAAATTGGATCAGTTGTCTAACAAATTATAAATTAAATAAATTAAACTGATATCAGAGTCTTAATAATTCTTACACTCAGTGAAACTAAGAGGAGGCAAAACGCGGGATGCCAGCCAGGGACACAAGCATGGGGCAAATGCTGCTGATCATCTGGTGAAATGACACTGAGCTTTGTCAATCATCACACCACAGATATAAATACATTTTCATAATTTTGGTGGAGAAAAAAATAACATGTTTGGTTGAAAAATAAAACCCTGAACTGGAGGTGTTAGTAAATGTGTATATGTTTAAGTTTGTGAAGCAAGAGTCTTGCACTCGTGTGTAATTGTGTGGTCGTGTGTGTCAGTTTATAAGATGATTTAAAAAAAAATTTTAAGACGTTTCTTTTTCCTCAGTGCCACTCAGCGCTGTGGAAGCGAGAGGCAAACTGTGGAGGAAGGGAGTTTGTCAGAGCTGTCTCAGTGGGTGATGTTAATATGGCAATGCTAAGCTGGCACAGGACTTAAGCAGCTTACAAAGTACAGGGAAATAAACTTGATGATTCCACAGCAGTTTGCAAGACTTTTTAAATCCTAAAGAGTTTAAATGCACATCCCACCTCATGCTGGCCATGGGAGAACTTGACTGACGAAAAAATAAATAAATTATGCACTTTAATGCAAATGCACAGTTTCATAATGCTGGATATCAAAGTAAAAAAAATGGTTAGGTTGTTCTGTGTTCCAATTAGGGGTTGCACCGACTAGTCGACTAGTCGATTCTTTTCTCTGCAATGACTTTTTTCTTGGCCAGTCGACTAGTCGCAATCACGTGACACAACATATTTTTCCGAGGAAATGAAAGAAGATGGACCAGGTGAGTTCGCCAGAAAGCTCACATTGTATAAAAATGTAAATAATTTACCAAAGAGAAGCTGTAAATTACAGCATAAGCTGCCGCAATAGCGGCGCGGCGTGGTGGTTAGCTTGGCGCCCCGCATATAGAGGCCTTAGCCCGCGGTAATCAGGAGTCCGACTCCCGTCCTCCAGTCGCTGGACCCACCTGTGGACCCACTTGGCCTCTCCGCCCTCTCTGACCCCTTACAGTCAGATTACTGTCAAATAAACTAGTGTCGAAAAAATACTTAAAAAAAAAGACTACCTGAGTAACGTGCTACAATGTGACATGATGTCGGGATTTTTTTTATCCCCCAACTGATCTGTGTCACCCTGCTACTGAAGCTTCTAACCAGGCTACGCTCTTATAAAAATATGGTTTGACAACATCTGGAAACTAAGTCCAGCTTCATCCTGAGGGTATGATGGAGTCGATTTCTGCCTCGTCTGCATGTCGGTTCAGAGCCGAACTGACTCTAAGTCAGCAGAGCTTCCTGATGTGCATTGGGCGGAGGAGCAGCGGGAGGCTTCGTAGAATTGAACTGTAACCTAACGGCATCCGTTCATAATAAGTTTGGCTTGTGATGTTCCAAAAGCACCATTATGGTCAGTGTGATAATCTGACTCCTATACGGGCAGCTATCCAGAGATCATCAGTATCAGCCGGTGTTTAGAAAAAAAAAAAAAAACGTCAGACCGACTTTGTGCAACGAACTTTTCTCCGCTGCTCATGAAGAATCATTTGTTTATAACTCTTTTAATTCTGCATAATAGACTTGGTAAAAGCGGGAGAAGGGGAGACGGTGTAGGGGTTAATATTTACCGTGAAAATAGCTCATAAAGCCTCCAAGTTGTTGTGAAGGATTTTGCGCTTACGTCACTATGACGTCATCGCGACTAGTCGACATTGACTCAACTATTATGATGTAGTCTATGGAAAGCCATTTGCGCCAAAATTAAGTAAATAAATAAATGGGTAAAATAAATAAATGAGTAAAATAAATTAAAAAATGAACAAAATGAGTGAAATAAATTTAAAAAACGGTTAAATAACCGTTAAATAACCGATTGAGGTGTCCCGAACCTCAATCGTAAGCCAACTTCAGCGGCCGCTTCGTTCAAACTTTAAAAAGCCCGACGTGAAGCTCTGAGTCCATGAGAGCCGCGAGCTGAAACACGTTCTGTCTGAGCGCCACACGAAAAGTAAAGTCAGGAGTAAAAACACTATTTTCTAATGAAGTTAATGAGCTTCAGCTTATTGATAAGCTGAAGCTGAAGCTTATTGATAGGTCGCCATCTTTCTTGAAGCAAAGTATGGTGACGCTAACCAACCAATTGGGGAAGTTGTAGCCTGATGACGTGCCTCTCCTCATTTGCATTTAGTCTTTTCTGTCTTTTTCCAAGAGTGGGAAAATAGAATGTGAAAAATAAGAAAATAAGGAAATACTAAATGAATAAGGGAAATTGGAAAATGGAAAAATTAACTATTTTTCAAACACATGTTAAATGAAAAATAGAGACAATAAAACTGGGTAAGTAAAAAAGGGAAATGTGAGAAATTGATTAATTAAACAGGGAAATGGGAAAACGGGTTAATGGAAAAAAGAAATTGGAAAAGGGTTAAATTAAAGAACAGATTAATGGAAAATGGCAAAATAGAAAAAGAGATTATCTAAAAATGGGTAAATGAAAAATAGAGAAAATAAAACTGGGTAAGTAAAAAAGGGAAATGTGAGAAATTGATTAATTAAACAGGGAAA
>CAEGAF010101821.1:0-10843 GCA_903067075.1 Micropoecilia bifurca
AGGTAAAACGAAGCAACGTTGAAGGTCATCCAGCTTATTTACTACTGTTTCTTTCTTCCCCCTTTTAGTTCAGAAATCTTCAAAAGGTTCAGTACTTAAAGTTCACTTAGTCAAAACTCTGAACATAAAACCGCTTTTATTTAGTTGGAGGGTTTTATGTCTAAAATACCCTGAATGTGCAAATAAACACTTTGCAGGGTTTTTTTTGTCAAGATAAAATGCGTAAAGATCACACGTCTGTGAAACTCTTCAATAGAAGTTATGACGGCTTTAAATTTTATATGGAAAACCATTTTTTAACTAACTCAGCCATATACACAACCCATGAAGATGTGACCTTTATGGTGTTTGATTTTTTTCCCCCCCACATCATGAGCAGAATGTTATCAGCAGTTTTCCAGCAAGAGAACATTTTTGTTATATTTTAGTGCGCGCTGAGTTCAAGACTTTGAAGTTTAATAAGCTACAGCCAATTTTATTGAATTCTAAACAAAACAACCCAGAATTAAAACCCTAGTTGGATCATTTTATTTTATGGGTTGATTCTTATTGTTTGTGAATGTAATGTTATATGAAGAGACGTGAAAATGCTTTTTGATATATTTGCAGCAATGGGTTTCATATTGAAGATGGGCCTATTTTTACATTTTCGTTTGATAGTGTAAGGACATTGGAGGAGGATAAGAGGCTTTTTTGATTCCACACATCATGATATTCTTTCTACTTCCGATTGGAGCAAGTTTTTGTGACTGGAAAGGAGGGACACTTTTGAAGCTTTTCACCTCAATGCCACATAAATTTAAAACACTATTTCAAGCAAGCTAAATGTTCCTATATATATATATATATATACATATATATATATACAACACATTGTTTGATACCCTGTCTACATCTCAAGCAAACCCTGATTATTTGCTTAGGTTTTTTCCTCTGCAATTTTTAATACTCTCACATAATGTGACATGTTCCGTTTTCTCAATAGATGCTAATCATAAAACACAAACCTTTTCTTCTCGACAGGAACTCAACAGAAAGGTTGGCATAGTAAATACAATATTATTCACATCACAAAGCTTTCGAAATGCCCTCTCACAAAAACAAAATTAGCATTTTAAACTTCATCCATCAAAAGATATTTACGCACAAAAATGCTTTTATTTTCCCCCTTCAAAATATTATGAATTGTCTACATCAAATCAATTTTCCAAGATTTTTTTTTCATTTAGTCATATTTATATTTGGTGCTTCATCAAAATGTAAATATTCTCATAGCCCAAGTTGTACTGTGCAATAATAGAGCATGCTTGACGTAAAGGTGCCGAGGAAGTCATTCAAACAAGAACAAGTTATGTAATAGAAAACCTGAACTGAAATGCTAGCATTTCTACAATTGTGCCACATATGTTGAAGTAACTGTTTGTTTTTTGTAATGCCTGTTTTGGTTAAGGCATTGCTTTTTGGAAAATGATTCCCTCTGGTTTTGAATGCTTTGCAGCAGCAAACCTTTTTTTTTTTGAATGGTTGTTCTCATGACCTTTCGCAATCTAGTTGAGTTTTTTCTTTTTTTACAACTTGAAGTAAGTGATTGGCATCTACAAAAGCACAAATAATACCTGAACTATGACTCCCAGCTCCCAAATGAGTTGAAATGGAGGCTTCGTGGATGCAGAGCAGATCCGATCACAGAGAGAAGGAGGAAGTTCATGCCAATTCCAGCGATGCCAATAGGAAAGGATCATATTACCTATTCCAATATCTCTCTGTCTGGCTTTCTAACCATACAGCCAGACAGCGATTTAAAGAGGAAAGACAAAAGCAACATTTTATTTCACTTTGGGATAAATAGTTTTTCTTGTTTTTTTATTGAATTTAAAATGAATACTCCCCAGTGAGTTGTGGCGATACTGGGGTCAGCTGTAGGCATCCTGTCATCCTTTGTTCATTGAGCTAGTTTATTAGACTTCTTCTTCATTTGTGCTGTGGTATATTTTTGTCCAATACTTAGTATACTTTGAAACCATTTTCAGATCCTCAAACTTCCAGATAAAGGTTACAGTCTAAAGAGAGATGATGTTGTGCTTGGAGTACAGGAGTGTCCGTCCAACATAAAAATGTCTGAAACAAGGCTTCTGACCTGTATTTCAGTTCACAAAGTTGACTGTGATTTATGCAGTTGGGAGGAGGAAGGCAGGAGAACTGTTGTCTGACTACAGTACATTGGAGACATAGAAAAGCCTGGCACCCTGCAGAGAGATTTATAAGTTCTCCGTATTGAGCCCTGTTGGCCTGTCAGGTACCACTGCAGGTAAAGACGGTTTGTGACTGAAAGTGTAATTGGAAATTCTGTCTGTGTTCAAATTCCCATTTTCCAGCAAACAATAATACTTTATATTAGCAAACCATGCGTGCACTCTCACACTTATATCTATAACCAACCTTATGTAATTCTTTTGTCACAAAATATCAGCTTAATGGTAAATTTTTAATATGCTCTTTATGCTCCTATTTAGCATCAGAAATGAGGTTTAATTCCAGGATTATTGTACATATAACAGATTATATTTATGCCATCCGACTGGAGAATTTCCTTACAGTAACTCATGAAGAAATGTCAAATCAAAACATGTGCACCTCTTTCCTCTTTCCTATGTTGTTTTTGTTTTATGCTGTGTGCTAGTAAAAGTGGAGGCAAGCAGGGGAGACTTAACTGCCACATAAGTTGGTTATCTTGTTGGCAGTGTTGCAGCCTCAATGCAAACAGCACTCGACAGCATTACCCATGTGGGAGGGGAGGGTAATCAGTCACAGGAGGCTGCCTCCTTTGGATTTCACTTCTGTGTTCCCAAACATGCTCTATGAGAATGCTGGAAAGGTGGCAGGAGTTCCATTAATTTGGAGGGGTTTCAAAACCAATTAATAGCAGCTAATAATACAGCTGTTCAAGGGGCTACAACATTTTATTATCCGATGTTAATTTGGTTTTTTTGGGGTTTTTTTTTGCAAAGAGTCATAGCTTTGTTGAGAGGCCCTCTAACCCGTGACCGTTTTGCTTCCAATTCTGGTATTTTTAAGAAAATAGTTTTTCTCTCACAAAAGTTTGACCTTGGTGACTTTACCAAATAACAGGATGTCTATTAGTCTCGAGCTACACATGGCAACAAGTTAGTGAGAATGAAATCAAATGAAGGTTGAGTTTTGTTTATCCTTCTCTACCTGAAAAGGAAAATAAAATGTAGTACTCTATGTCCAAATTTTAAAAACAAAAACTCTAACTTAATTTCCTTGCATGTTGTGTGCTTCCATGTATTGAATGAAAATCTTTGGTTTGATTCATACTCTACTCAAAATTCTGTAATCCATCTCTTTGTTCACACAGCATTCAGCCCAGTAATTGGCTGTTTGTCCTTTTGCTGTTAAAGATTTCCAATTATTGAAAGCAAACCAGGATTGCTCCGAATGACAAAGTGGTCAAGTGTCTGGCTTATCCTGTGCTCCTAGGTAAAGGAGGAAGCCCAACAGCCACAGATGGTGTTCACCGTGCGCCACGCAACCGTGACCTTCCAGACAGACGGGGACACATGGCGGGAGCAGAAGGAGAAAAAAGCAGCCCTTATGGTTGGCATTTTGATCGGCGTGTTTGTGCTTTGCTGGATCCCGTTCTTCATCACCGAGCTCATCGTGCCGCTCTGCTCCTGCGACATCCCGCCGATTTGGAAGAGTATCTTTTTGTGGCTGGGTTACTCGAATTCCTTTTTTAACCCCCTCATATACACCGCTTTTAATAAGAACTACAACAACGCCCTAAGGAACCTCTTCTCCCGACAGCGCTGAGTGAATCTGCGCGCCACTCGCAGTGTTACCCCACCCGACCAGACTCATCCGTCTGTCACTTTACCATCTCGTCAAATAGGTGATAACCAGAAATCGTCTAAAAAAAAACAAAAAACTTTAGAGTGCATCAGTTTTATCATTGTCAATGTGTTTTTGTTTTAAGACTGAGACAAGCATCTGCCTGCATTTTTAAAGCGGGGAAATGATTTGGCATCTAGTTTAGCAATGTTCTGGAAAGGAATCTGCCTCTTTACAGTCATCATCTCTCTTTATATTTACAGAAGCTAGCCATATTAATCTGGCCCTACGAAGAAAAGTGATCACTCAGCTTGTTAAATCATTAACTCTGATCAGTCGGAGCTGAACCGTTCCCAGGCCTGGATTCTGCCTGACCTGGGGAACCATGATATCACTTCAGCAGAACCTGACAACATGAAGTAGATTAGAATATCTGAAAAGTAACTCATGTATCAGCCTAAGGAAAAGCCACAATGGATGAAAAAGCTGTATATTTTTTTTTTCATCAGGGGAGAAAATGTGTTTTCCTTTTCACAGATAGCATCAGCCCAATGCAGCCTGCAGCCAGGAACACCTGTCAGACACAGGAAGCTGTAGCTGGCACTTTGCGACTTGATCCTCTTGGCCAACTCAAAAAATATTGTGCCAATATTTTGCAACCTTGAGCAAGATGGTAGTTACAGAAACAGGATGAACAAGATTGTCTTCTGCCACACAGATGGGATTGTTTAGATTACTGACCATATTGGAGTTTCTAACCGTACTTTGATTCTCTCCTAGATAATCGGTTAACCAGGATACTTTTCCACACACGGTTCAATCTGAAAAGTTTGTAGTTTGAATTAGTTGATGACATGTTGCCAAAGGATCATCCATTATTCTACTTGATTTTTTTTTCAATATTTGATCAGAATAAGTAGATAAGTGCGAATAATCTGTTCTACTTAAAAACAGACATGTAAAAAGTCCAGGGGGACCTAAAATAATACATCACAAGAGGAACACTAAGAAACAGGCTGGTGTGAATAACAGGATGATCTGACTGAAAAATATTTAAGCTAGAGAGTTAACTGCTGCTTCAGGGTCAGAATAACTTGCTGCAACCATGGATTGTTCTCTCTCAAAAATCCTGAAAGAGAATTTCCGATAATCAGTTTGTAAAAGTTAGACTCAATCACATTTAGGTTTTGCAGCAAGATGATATCACAATAATCCCTCCACAGGTGGTTAATGCTCGTAAATTGTCCAGTGTCACTGGAACAATTTAAAGACCCATTGTTATTTATAGTAAATGCTTCATGGCAGTTCTTACCACCTAAGGTGATTCAAACAGGCTGGGTAAAGAAATTGTCTAAAGGGTAATTGCTTTTTCACAAAGAACCAGGTTTGTTTGGATAGCCTTTTTTCTCTTAATTATTTAAATCCTCATTTGAAAACTGCATTATGGCTGTATTAAGGTTACTTTTGTCTGTATTTGATTTTTTTCCTTTTTGTGAAAAAAGTAATACAAAAACAAAAAAAAAATCTGTTAGAGTGAATATTAATTTTTATACCTGTGTTTATTGTTCAAGTGTTGTTTTTTTCTGGTTCATGCTAATGAAAAATAAAAGCATGGTAACTCATTTGAACTGTTTCATCATCATGTCTGTTTAAACGCAGAGAAGGGAGTTTGCCTCAAGAAAAACATCTGTCAGAAGTAAACAATATTAGTCTCATAAATAATACACCAAGCAACAACTGTTTATTTTTTTGCAGAAATTGATACAGAACTGCTCATCATAGATAACGTTCAAATGGATTAAAAACAAATTACAAAAAGATGGATTTTTTTTTCAGCCGCACTCTTATCTGTGTGTTGATAAGCTGTGTTCATTTTCGATTTATTAAAACGTGTGTAGATGGAGGTACACTCTGTTCTCTGACGCTCATTAGCTATACGCTTTACCTCCCACACACAATGTACATTCACACACCCACATTCTTTTCAGGAGAGCAACAAAATAGCAGTGCAAGTCATTATTTACACCATCTTTAAACAAATTGCTGCAACGAGGAAATGATTGGATTTTATGTCGGTTCCTACGAGCAGAAAAAAAATCACAGGAGGCACATGGTTAAATCAAGACGATGTGAAAACTTGAAAGATGGCCACCAATCCTAATACTCTCTATAAAAATATTTATATCTGCAATGGCATTTTATGAGTTTCTACTTTGCTTAACCTTTATTAGTTTCACGAATTGATGCCTAGGATTTATCACTCTTAGAAAACAAAATAAACAGTGGTGCATTCAGACACCTTGGAACATTAATTTGCGGGAAAAGCAGAGAGCCTTGGCAAAAGAATAACAGAGGCACAAGAAGTCAGATGGAATTGAAACGAAAACAAATCAATGTAGCAATGAGTTCTCACAATTCAGTTTTGTAGTTATGTGAAGAAAGGACGCTAACAGATAGCATCCCTGTGAGCTCTCAGATGTTCACCGAAACCAATACTCCTCTTTCATCTCATCTTTTCATTTCCAAATGTTGTACAAAATGACTGTTTTCTTGCACAAATTGGCGCTTTCTACTGAAAGCATTCACTACTGTAGAATCAATGAGTGGACCTCTATTCACTTGTGTAGTGAAATGTACTGTGAAGAACTAAGCATGACTCAACGATTCTCGACAAAGTTGTACCACATGTAGTTGTGAGAGAAACATTAAGGCTACTTGCATCAGTTTTGCCAGGAGGTGAATAAATTCATTTGTTCAAAAAAATAAAATACTTTTTTTGTGAAATTGTCCTTTTATTTGTTGGGAGTGTTTGTGTGAGGAGGGAGGGGTTTCAAATCGTAAGTAATAGAAGTATTGCTGACAGAAATTGTGTTCAGAGATCATCATTCTGGGATTGTTGGGGCTCAAATGAATAAAGAATATATCACAACCCAAAGAATGTATCAATATATTTCTTTGCCAGTTGTGTACCACTACATTTTTAAATTTCTTTTAATTTTTTTTGTAAATATTTTATGTTTCTTTGGGAGAAAGTCTGCATGGGTTGGAGGAACTTTTGAAATATAGCTGTAGGCTGTTTTTGAATGAGCAGAAGAAAAATTATGCAGGTGCTAAGAATTAATGAATAGAATTATTAATAATAAACCAAAATCAAGCACATTAAAGCTTTGTTGTACTTCTTTTGGATTTGTTAACATCTCATATAAAAAATGATTCAAAGAGAGAACTCTTGATCAAATGGAGGGTTTTTTAAAAAGGAAGTTTAGCAGATTAGCTTCAGAGAATGAGGCCCTTCTTATGGACCATATCTTTAAAACATTCTTTCTCCCTTATCTTTTTTTTTTAATCTTTTGAAGCATTTGCAGGTTTTAAGCCCTTTTGTGTTTAGTTTTCTTTCCAATCACTTTTACATTTTAATCATCACATATTTCCCCTGCTGCTCGACCGCAACAACATTTAAGCGTTGGTAAGCCTACTGTTAGATAACTTCTATGTTTCTAATAAATATGTCATTCATGCTGAAGGATTAGGTGATGGGATGTGAACTGTGAAATGGCATTTGACTAACAGGTGCATGTGCTGAACAGCGATTATTGCGTCTCTATGTGCCAAACTGTTGACTCAAAAGTTATTCAGCAAACAGTCATTGACGTCTCCACAATGGAATTTGTCCACAAAAGCTTTTTGTGAAAACACTGGCTGTTTATGGAATATGGTAGCCAAGTACATGAATCAAAAGTTGAGTGATACAAGCTTCATAGAGCTGCTGATTTCATTTTCCACCAGGACTTGATAACTTGACAAAAACAAAAAAAACAGAACTGATATTAATGTGTTGGATTTGCCAGAAAACTAATCAGATCAAAAAAAAGCATGAGGATCTCATGCTTTTTTTCATCTTCCTCTGTTAAGAGGAAGATGAGAGACACCAGACCCAATGGTGTAGACAAACTGGGCATCTCCTCAGCTATACTACAGGCATCTGTCATGCTACATTGATGTAACAGGATCTCCAACCAAGCGCTGAGTGCTTAGACACGTGTACTTTTCAGTAGGCTGATATTTACGTAATGTTCTGGGTTTTTATTAACTGCCATGCGCATCGACGGAAGTAAACACTTGAAACCCATTATCGTGTATGAAAAGAATCTATATGAGTTTTGCTTTTTAAAATAAATAACCAGAAGTTTATAGAATTTATTTTTTCCTTCTGAGTACTTTTATGATGATTAGTCAGCCGATGGAGGCGCCTCCTAAATCCCTCTGTGGTGCCTGTGGTATATTTCAGGGCCAGGAGTGAGTGTGCTACTGTTCAAAGGATCACATCCATTCATGTCCTCAGGGGAAGACAGCATGCATGAGGACGTGGCTTGGCTAAAATGACTGAGGATTAGAACCAGGCGCCTCTGGCACACAAACCTGTGCTTCAGTTGCTGAATATTTCAGAAAAAGATTCAAGCAGCCTTCACATGACAAATGCAGAGATATGCAGTAAAATTCCCTGAACGCAGAGAAAGAAAAGTGTGGAAAAACCTTGACTTCACTAGAAAAAACACTGGGAGGAGTGTGGATGTTTTTGAATCTTGATTTTCCTCTTTCCTAAAACTGCATCCGATCTAATCATCTATAAGAAATTTTTTTTTTAAAGAACTGGATATGCTAAATCCATGTAGTAAAGACTGTTTGTTGTATCTTGCAGTGACTCATCTCTGTTACAGTATCTCCACAAGAAAGAGGGCTCAGTCTCTTACAGTTAGAGGTGACATCGACTCTCTGAGTCTGTTACTGTGCCACTTGCTATTCTTCTGTGATGGCTTGTTTTTTTTTTATCAAAATAGATCCAGATAGAAACAGCCCAGTGGAACTGGGAAGAAAAGGAGATCCCGCTGAGAATGTGTATGTTTGTGTGCTGTGAATGCATCTATCAAGCTTGCGTTCTCATTTTGCTGGCTACTTTCCATCCAGGTTCTCGGGGCAAAACCAAGGTGATTAAAAACAACAACAACAACAAATAACAAACAAATGAACTAAAGACTTGGTTATACTTAGTGGAAAGCTGCAGCCATCCTGTCATAGGCTTCACTTGGCTTTTGTAGTTTAATAAGTTCTGCTCAGATTACAGTTCCTGTGTGAATAGTTCCTATAAACCTCAAACAAACAAAGCAGAGTAATTAGGATATTCATTACAAGATCTGTGCAATATACTCGTTAATCTTCTTCTAATCATTTAATAGAATGCTATTAAGTTTAACTTAACTGTTTTAGCAGAGATAAATTAAAAGATTGATTATTGTTGCCATAGCAACAACCGGATGCCGTGAATTTTATCTTTGTGTCTGAGCTCAGTTTGTTCACAAATATTGCCTCAGCAAATAGTAATAAAAAATTATGTTTGCCTGTTAAATGGCCAAGTACAGTATGGCAAACAGCACAGAATACCATGGCTAAAATGTGAGCTTAATTGAGTAATTTGGATCTGCAATACCACACCAAACTATTTTCTGATCTTATGACATGAAGAAGGTTCTAATATTTTATCACACTAGTCCAAATAATCTCGTCACTTCATGGTACATGAAGTAGAATGCAACACAGAAATGAAATATGCTATGTAATATGGGTTCGATGAATATTAATGAACTCTTCGATGTTTTCATTATACCACTGTGATATGAATAAAGCAAAAGATTGCAACTCGGGAAAGACACATGGAATTAGTCCAGGGGGATTAGCTATGAAGAATTTCAATAAAAAGGCAAAGAGAAAATTTTAATTAATCATGAGCTAAAAGAAAATCTGTTTTAATCAACATATGCCAAGAAATGCCTCATTGCTAAAGTTTAAATTTGACTTAAGAAATGTTTGTTATTTTATCATATTTCTTCTGTACCAAATCATCAGTCTTTTTTTATAAACTGTAAACAAAACAAAACAAAACTCATCTCTGTCATTTCCCTACAAATGGACACACTGATCATGCTTTGTTTCTTGTGTGCTTTTTTTTTTCATTTTTGCTCTCAGGACTCATCGACTCTAATAACTGTCCCTGCATAGCATGAATTGGTAATTCATGCTATGCAGGGACTATGTGGTAAGCATCTTAATCAGATTCAGCAGATGCTGCTGTTCTGAAGTGCCGGTGTTGAATCATCATTAGCCTCTGACAAGTGAAAGAACTCTAAGGTGCCTGTCATGCTTCAAAACCTGTCAAAAATAGTGATGCGTTATAATGGGATTTTTGTGTCATTTAAATAAATGTGTTGCTTTTCTCGAGGATTTCCTTCAAAACATAAACACACTGTATTCAATTTTTATGATAGGAAGATGGAAATGACTGAAGGACCTAGCAAGTCGATATCTTCACACAAGTGGCGTCAAAGTTGTTGTGTTTTTTCTTGGCGGAAATGCTAATACAATGTTAAATAAAAGTTACACATATTGAGTATATATCTGCAATACATTTATTAAGCATGAAACATCAGGTCAGAGATGTTTTCAGGTTCAAAGAATTTAAATGTTGAAATGCAAAAAAAAGAACTTTTTTTTAGAAAGAGTTTGCTTCCATCCATCCATCCATTTTCTTCCGCTCATCCGGGGTCGGGTCGCGGGGGCAGCAGCTTCAGAAGGGAGGCCCAGACTTCCCTCCCCAGCCACTTCTTCTAGCTCCTCAGGAGAAACCCCAAGGCGTTCCCAGGCCAGCCGAGAGACATAGTCCCTCCAGCGTGTCCTGGGTCTTCCTCGGGGCCTCCTCCCGGTGGGACGTGCCCAGAACACCTCACCAGGGAGGCGTCCAGGAGGCATCCTGACCAGATGACCGAGCCACCTCAACTGGCTCCTCTCGATGTGGAGGAGCAGCGGCTCTACTTTGAGTCCCTCCCGGATGACCGAGCTTCTCACCCTATCTCTACGGGAGAGCCCGGCCACCCTGCGGAGGAAACCCATTTCGGCCGCTTGTATCCATGATCTCGTTCTTTCGGTCATGACCCAAAGC
>CAEGAF010101822.1:0-19542 GCA_903067075.1 Micropoecilia bifurca
AACATTAAAACCCACGCCCCTTTTATGACTTCAGTTAAACGCCGTTTAACTGGGACTCTAACCCTCTGGGAATTTAGAGGGTCTAAATAGGTGCGTTTTAAATTAAGATGTAGTGTAAAGTGTTTAGTTAAATGAAACTACACTAGTACAGGCCGTTTCTAATAACTTCAGCGTTGTAAGCCATTTACCTGTTGTTCTGTAGCCCATTCTAGCCCTGTGCAGGTCCACTCTTTGGTACCTGGTGTCCTTAGTCTAGACCTCCTCCTCTAGTATATGGGTCAGACCGTTTTATTCTCCATTTCAAGGTGGTAAACTCTATCAATATTTTTTTGAAAAGATACCTGTGTCAATAAACTCAAACAAGTGCATTTGGTGCACTGGTGGCTCTCCATCATGACACCAGGTGTCAGTGGCTGAATGAGTGGAGGCTGGGAGAGCTTCTAAAAGAGACACCAACAATTCCTGCTAGTTGGTAGGTTGTCAATCGTTTTATGCACTAAATTAAGTTTTTAAACATCATACAATGTGATTTTGTGGATTATTATTATTTTAGATCTTTTTTTTCACTGTTCAGATTCAACCACGATAAAATTTACAAATCTCTCTATTCTTTGTAAGTGGAGCAAAATTGAAAATTTTGTGGAGTATCAAATTGTCCCCCACAAAAAAAGCAAAAAGCATTTCTTTTTCTGTGGAGTCAAGTTTTGCCAATCAACTTAAAAGACCCGTATTTTTATAATTAAATGCCATTTCGAATTCCTGTGTTGACTGGAGACCTGGTACACAACGTCTCCATTACACCCGCCGTCTCCCTGTCTTCCCTCCAAAAATAGTCTGAGTGTTAGCGACTTGGTTCTTGATTACTTTCCGTCACCAAGTAATTGGTGACGGAATGATTCATATATGAATCATCTGAGCTACTCCATTAAATGTGTGAAAATAATCACCAGTTCAGAGCCTGAGGAGATGTGGAGACTTTATGCTGAAGCCCATAAAAATGTCCAAATAAAGATGGACCAAACGAAATGCTCAAAAAGAGCGGGTGTTGCCAAGCAACAGGAAATTAATCAAGCCTTAAAGCACAAAGCCACAACTGACCTTGTTAACATTTTGTATAAATTAGCTATGTGGCGTTGTAGATATACACATAAACAGTGATGAAGTCAGTAATGCACTACTTAGTAACTCATCTGACTTCTGTTCAGTAAATATGAATTAACATGTTACTATTTCTAATCCTCAAATCAGTGGGTGCTACTATGTTTGTCATTTTACTTAAGTAAAATGTAGTCATCATTTTACTCCCCGCAAGATGTTTCGGAGTTTATAGCTGGAAATGCAAATTCAAATATACTTTATTGACCCAAAAGGGAAATTATACACAAATTAATAAATTTTAAAGATGACAATACAATTTTGTTGTTTACTCGCTGTGCTGGCAAAAAAAAAGACTGAATAATGAGTGATTTCCAGCACTTAAATAAAAAGTATTTATTAGTGAGGCTGAATGGAGAAAAAAAACTACATTTTGCGAGGCGGCGTAAAATTTACCCTGTACGGTAGAAAGTCAAATCAGGACTCGAGGGCTGGTGTCCTGCGGGTTTTTGATGTGGTTCTGTTCCACTATTCCAGAGTCAAATAACCAGGTCATTAGCAGGACTGTGGAGAGCTTCATCTGACAAGTGATGGGCACATCATAGTAAGAAGAGACACAAAATAATCATTGTGACGTTCTGGAGAAGCCTTCAGTACAAGTGAACATTTAATGCAACACAGAGGAAATAAATCTTGTTAAATTGGAGGAGCTTATTGAAATAATGCCACAACGGGGGCGATGTTTAGTAAAAGTTAAAGGCCAGCCAAAGAAATAAAAGTGCTTTTTCTTTTGTTGGCTAGGTAGTGTACATATAAGCCTTTATTTATGAGTAAATCTAACTCCAGATCATAGGATAAAATAAAGAAAATACAATTAATTCCTAATAAAAAGCTAAGTAACCCATCCTATTAAAATACCAAAACAGCCTCAGGTTGCAGTTTTACTTGCAGTATAATTCAAAGCAGTAACATTTCAAGATTACAAAATAACCACAAAAGTGAATCAATGTAAAAGTCAACAACAACAGAGACTATGAAAAGTCCTAAAAGCTCAACACTAATGACCAGCAAAACATTAAACAAAAAATAAAGAGACATGCAGTCCTGGTCACTTACAAACTATTTTAATGAGCAACACGTGTTTATTACAGATTCACACGATTTTCTTTGTGTGAATCTTTGTACAGTTATGTTGTCTGTTCCTACAGCGCTACCAAAACATCGGGCAGCTCTGCAGAGCGTCTGTGGCGGAGCTGTACTGGAGGACTTCGTCATAGAAACGAGCGAGGTCCTCTCGCGCGGTCTTGACGCCCCTCCCCCGGGGACTCTTGTACTTCATTGAAAGCAGCTTGGAGCACAAGTAGTGGAGCCACAACACGTTGGTGCGAGGATGGTAGCTGCTCCACTTGTTTCTTTAGAGATTAAACGGAAACAAGACATCAGTACCACGGCTAAACACTGGGGGGGAAGTAAGTGGAGTTTTCTGGGCCTGTTGTGCACCCAAGAACCATTTCAAGGTTCCATCATTAGAAAAAGACTTATTTTAAATTTAAAGCAACAATTGAGTGGATAACTTTGAATCAACTGTGGATTTTCTCCAATTCACAGGCCCAGAACTAGACAGGCCCGAACAAACACACACTTCCCAATAATTGGATAAATGTCTCCAAGTGAGTTGCAGAAAAGCATCTAGAATCCTTCTGACTGATGTAAATATGTTTGGATGAATCATTTTTATTTATCCAAACAGTCGTTGTGGTTAAATAGGGGACTTACTTTATAATAAATGTCTTCAGAGTTTAAATCTACAACCTGTGGGACAGTAAAAAGCTTTTAAGAGATAAATGTATTATGATAACCTCAATATGCATCGTTATTCCGCTACTCCTCTGACTGACGCCCTGAACACTAATTTCTCATGCACTAAGCTCTAACATGATTCATGAAAAAGACTGACAGACGGCAGCAACACCCAGGCAAACATCTCTGCTGAGCAGAAAAGTTACACAACATGAGCTACTAGAGCACCACTGACCCATTTTCCTGTCTCATCAGTCTGTAGATTTCAAACTGGTAGTCTCCCCGACCCATGAAGAGCTCCTCGTCGTTCGAGATGTCACAGGAAACGGTCAGATCATCTGGAGGGAACAACGTGTTCTACTGTTGGATGGTTTCGAGTCAAACCACGCAGCGTCGCATAATAGAACAGAAACTGACCGATTTCTAGCCTGGAGAGGGAATAGTCGATGATGCGGACCAGCACGCCTTTGGTTTCCATGCTGTGAGCTTCTCCGTTGAGGAGGAAGGTCCCTGTCTTCTCTCTGGTGGCTTTCACCAGCACATTCCCCCAGTGGAGGTCCCTGTATCACACAGTGAAAGTGCTCGGTATGTTAGGGATTACGGGATATCAGCATTTTAACAATACGGTGTGGCGCAGCTAAAGGCTAGAGTTGCACCAATTAGTCATTTAGAGATTCAAAGAGCCCCTGCAGGGTCAGAATCCCCCTTCATTAAATGCAACATATGAAGGGACTTCATTTGTTTTTAGACAAAGGTGAACTAAATATTTTTAGTGAAATTATCTGCAGGGTCTCTAATCAGAGTTTATCACAAATAAAGCCACATTTTGAGGTCAAAAACTGCTTTTTGCTGCTAAATTATTGAATAGACAGACTGAGCATTTTAGCAGCCCGTCTGATCGTTATGTGAAGCAAAGAGTGACTCCCAGTGGGGCAAGACAAGAGGCTGTTGTGTCAGATTTATGGGAGTAGCAGAAAGGTTCTGGCCGAAACCTTTGCGTACATTAAAAGACTAAAAAGGATCGCATTTAAAACACTACATGCCAAAATCAATGTAATTAAGTAATCAAAACACCTCAAAGTCCTGACCCATGCTTTGATTCATAAATCGTGTAACCAATTTTTCTCTTGAATTCAAAACTGTTGCCCTATACAATGATATGTAATATTTTTTAGGTTTTATTCTTAGATAAAAAACAAATATTTAATCAGCAAGTCAAGATAGAAACTGGCATCAACCACGAAAAACCTGGTTGCATCTCTGCTGTGGGCACCGATTCGGGTTCTAGAAGAATTTGAAACCAGCCACTTTTACTCCACCTGTGCTCGAAATGCAGCTCCTGCTCAGCAACAGCCAACGCAGCGGTGACCTGATGAAGGAGGCTTTTCGCCACCACAAACGACGCCAGCTTGACACAATGATGGATTTGATTAACACAAACTGAACTAGATGAAAACTGTCTCGCAATGTTTTGTTTTCGCGTCACATGGACACCCCGGAGCAAAAGGTCGGTGGACTTACCGTTCCATTGCTGTTCTCCAAGTCAACGCCTCCAAACTCAAACTCAAGGATTATGAACAACTGATCTTTCTCAAAGAAGTCTGTGCAAAAAAATGAGACTCCATAAAACAAATGCTGGTCCTCAAATGGTTTTTCAGCACTTTTAAATGTAGATATGCACTTTGAAGTTAAACTTTACTGTTCATCAGCCCAATAACAACAAAATCTGAAATCGTTTTATTACTTTAAACAAACCTGGCCGGTCATTCTCGGATCCTTTGCGTTGGTCAAACGCGTCCCATGCTTTCAGAAACTCTGGTGGGTAGCAGCCTTGAACGCAGTGAAGGCTGGGAGGAGGAGACGACGCGCATCAAGTTAAATCGACACAGATGAGACCTTCTCAACTGAAACAAAGAAATAAACTCACTCAGTGAGTCCAATAAAGCCATGAGTCTGATTCTGCTGCTTCTCTTTCAGGTGGCTCAGCTCCCTGGTGAAAAAAAAAATCCCATCAAGCTGCAGCTCAGCTGGACGATTCTGAAGTGGTTTCAAGTTCTCCTCATTCTCTATGGCTACATGTAGACATCACAGTCTGGCTGTTCTGGGAATGTACCCAGAACACCACTCACTTGGAGATGATGATCTCAGGAAGGATTTCTCCAAAGGTCTTCTGGTCCTCTCCATTCACCTTCTCGCTGCCCTCTAGTGGAATAACCTGAAAACAAAAGAGTAAGTTTACTGATCAAGTACACAAAACATTTCATTTGTGACTAACCGGAATTTTGTGAAATAAAAAAAAAAATTAGCATTGAGTTCTCACTCAGGCATTGATATTCAGTGAGTGTATGCTAACAGGGAAATACTGTAATGCCTTAAGCAGCTGATGTTTTTCATTACAAAGGACAGGAGAACGGTCATTTGGATGAATGTTCAGACTATGGGTGTACAGACAAATATAGATATAATATATGAATGGATTTAAAAAACATTATGAATTATGAAAGGAAAAATAGATGGATGGATTGGTGAACTAGGCTGACTAATTGACAAAAAATTGTCAGACAGGCCTGAAACAAAGTCTGGAGATTTTGCTATTTTACTTTCTCAATAATTATGCAAATCTGCAAAAATATTTCAATGAAATCCAGCAGATCACATGTGTTGTAAGCATCTTTTCTCTAACTGAAGCATGTCAAGGGTAGATGATTAATAAACGTACTTTGAGAGCCACCATCTCTCCCGCGGCGTTGGTGGTAGAGAAGACCTCCCCAAACGTTCCTTCACCGATCTTCACACACCGCTTCATACGGCTAGGGAGAACACACTCTTTCCAGGACAGAGGACACTGCTGGCCGCACTCGGCGTACACTTTTTCAGCATCCGTCAGATCTGCGTCTTCACACACAACCTTAACAAAAATAAATAAATAAAAACTATAACATTATTCCATAACATGTCAGTAGGTGTGTGTGGTGAATGTTTTACCAGGGAGTGCTGGTGAAGCAGCTGCGCCTGGAGGCGTTTGGGCAGTGGAGTGCAAAGCGGAGTGGTAAAGAGATCCTGGCTCACGTCTGGTAGCCTCATCTTCAGGGGAGTGCAGGTCACTGACCTGGGGACGCTCCTCGGCGTGAGTTGCACTGATGAGAGGAAGAGAAGCGGGGGTTTGGGGATGGAGGGGGTCGGTCAATCGCAATCACATCTGAGTATTTTGCGTCGCACCACTTAGGAACGCTGTTGGATATTATTACCCATGTTTTTGCGATGGACAGAGAGTGCAGCTTTGAGGCGGCTCCAGGTTTGTTTGCTGGGTGTGAAATCAGTCAGCAGAGATGGCAGGTTGAGCGGATTCGTCCTCAGCGGAGTGGAGAAATTTACCGCTGCTGCCAGGAACTCCTACAAATAAAGTGTGTTCACTTCGTAAAGATACAATTCCTGCTTGGTTTGTGATTATGACAAGCACTTGGGACAAACACAACTAGAGAACAACAACAACAAAAAAAAAGGAATAGATTATGCTGTGAAGACGCATCAGCAGAGGCAGACAAACTGCTCAAAAATGATTGGAAGATGGATAAAACTTAATACAGGAAAACCCTGAAAGAAAATCTCGGGGTGGCTGCAGCAGACTTCCAGCAGGAGAACCCAAAATACTCAGCAAGAGAGAAAAGAGAACCGATTAGCTCAAAGCACGTTGAAGTGACAGAACAGCCCAGTCTCAAATCAAACGGAGAATTTCTGACTTGGAAATTCAAAGTATTTATCTGCGAAGTAGAAAACTGAATGCATTTTTTTCCCTTGTAGCTCAACCTCAGTTTGGTCTGTTGCATAAAATCTCAGTGAAATTAACCTCAGTTACTGGAATGTGAAAAGGCATGTGTGAATATTTGCACTGTAGCCGTCACCAGTTCTGACTCGGATGTGTGTGTGTGTGTGTGTGTGTGTGTGTGAGTGTGTGTGTGTGTGTGTGTGTGTCTCACATTGGTGGGCTTTGAAATCAGCTCGCTGATGCTGCAGTCCACAGCTGTGCTGGTTCCCTGCTTCTTCCTGAACGCCTGCGCTCCAGCAGCGGCTTTGCTCTTCCAGCGGCTCACGCTCATTCCGCTCACGCACGCCTTCCTCGCCGTCCCGTTCCTGTCTGCTGACGGGCTCCTCTGTTTGGGGGCCCGAGACCCCTTCTCTCTGTTGGGGAAACCTTTGATGGATTTTTTGAGTTCTTTGTTGGAGACGACGCTTTTTGAAGCGGTTTCCGGGGAGGTGGCGTCTTCGCTGCACTCGCTGTCGGAGAACTGACTGGTCTGGTCATCGCTGGTCAGAGATTTAAGCGCACCGTCTTTAGGCTGCAAAATGTCTGTCACCTCTGAAAGAGAGAGTTTCTTGACTTTAACAACAGCTATGGAGGTCAGCGAAGCCTCCTTCAGCTCTGAAATGTCCGACGACTCTGCCTTAGCTTCTCGATTGTGTTCTTGCTCAGATCCGTGGAGATGCAGCTGAGACGGTGAAAGTTTCTTCATCTGAATCACGCATCCCTTTGTACATATTGTGTTCCTTGCCGTTTTGGCCTCTTCATCGGTTAACCGTGTTGCTGCTGCTCTGGCAGCTGGTGATTGTGTCTCCATTAGTCCCTCGCAGCTGTTTTCAGCGTCATCAATACAAATCACAGACTCCAAGTTCTCCCCGTTTACTTCTCCGCTAAAGAGTTCAGGCAATTTCAAAACATTCGCGACGTGGTCATCAATGACTGAATCCGCAAAGTCCAGATTAGGAACTGGTGGCCCATAATCGCTGGTTTTATTGGTCGTTACGGAGACGCTGCGACGAGCCGATTTTTCTGAGCGAAAACCAAACGTTTGACTCCACTCTGTGGACGGAGGTACTGCTTTAGATTCTGGGCTCGACAGCTCCAAGCAGGAAGAGTAGGAGATCTGACTGGAGAGCCAAGTCATGGGGATGAAGTTTAATCTCTGCAGCTGAACCGCACAGGGGTGGCTCAGACATCTCTCCTTCAGAGCCTCGATCAGCCACTCCAACCTCCCTGCTGCAGACACAAACACGCTGCTGCTTTCATCCACGTCTCCGCGGTGGCATTCTGCATCGCTGCTGCACACCCTTCCGCCCGACTCGGAAAATAAATCAAGAGACTGTTCCTCATTGTGATGCAGGTTTCCTGCTTTCTGCGAGGAAAGCGACGCCGGAAGTCGCAGTGAATCCGGATCTTCTTGGAAAATGTTCGACACGCTTGTAGAGCTGCCCAGAGCAGACGGAGGAGAGGCAACCTGACTGTCGAACTTTGGGTGTCTTCGCTTGTTGAAGTTGGGCATCGAGGGCGTGGAGCAGAAGATGGGTTTGCTCGGAACGCATCCGAGGCTGTTCTCTGCCAACTCGTTGAGGGAGATCTCTCTTAAAGGCTCCGTGGTCCTTGGGGCATACGCCGAGTTATCTGTGCTCGACAGGCCGAACACTGGAGGGGCCTTAAGTCTCCTGGAGGGTTGTTGATTCACGCTGGAACCAAACGGTCTGGAAGTGAAGTCATCTGACGAGTTGAGCAAACTGACTGCAGCTTCAGGAGGTTTGGTGAAAGCGGCACGTCTGCGACGGGTTATGAAGCGGCCGACAGACGGAAGGCGAACACTAGAATAAGGAAAAGGAGAAGCAAAGAGTTTGCTCTATGCTTTTTGTGCAATTCTTATTCTGTAGTGTTATTTTGTGGGTTTTAGCTTTATATTTATTATGTGCTTTATCATCAACATGCCCATTAGGCAAGAGGTGGAAATTAGCCAAACTGGCTGCAATTTTGTGCATTTACACGCAAGGATTCATTAATAGGCATTGTCCAGTTAAAAAAAATAAGTTGAACTTACATTTCATAATACTGGACACCAGCTGACCACATACCTGGAGTCCATCTTTGCTTTTGCTTGGATTTTTTGCAGTTTTGGCACAGATGTTTCGCTCTCACTCTCACTAGTGGTAGAAACCGCCCGACCTCTCCGTCTTGTGACCACAGGTACAGATCCTACTTGTTTTGACCTGATCAAGTACAGATCATGTCAGAAAGACAGCAGGGCAAGCAGAATTCAGAACACCTCACGAGGCTAGGGGAATTTTTTTAAGGCAAGGTTCAAGGAGCTGAAATTGTTCTAACTTAAAAGCATGCTAGCAGAAAATATTTAAATGACTCAAATACAGACCTGGTTGTTTTTCTACGCTTTGTGGGTGAAGGCGGCTTCCTGATATTCTCCCCATGGCTGCTGGTCTCCGACGGACACAGAACGGCCTCCTGCTTACTACTGGAAACACGCCTGTTCTTCCCTCTATGTAGCAGGAGGAAAAGACACATTATGTCAGCAAATACTGTGATTATTAGACCAAAAACAGTTGAAAAACATGAATGTGGTCTAGTGGGTCTTATGTGACAGAGAATGGATGAATACACTTTATTAATCCTCAGAGGGGAAATTTACAAAAAAAAAACAGTTCATAGAAACACAAAGTTCCAAAACATTTTGAAGAATAAGGGGAAAAATGGCTTGTAATATTTTCAGACAAATTAAGACCTGGAAAGCTTTATGATCGAGCTGGCCAGAGCTAACAGGAAGATGGACAGAGCTAAGTCCAAATAAAAACCCCTGATGGATGCAGGAAAAGACTTGAGACCGGGGGGGAAGTGAGGCAACAAACCTAAACACACAGTCAGAGCTACAATGGAATATTTTAGATCAGTAAATATTTGTGTTAAAGCGTTCCAGTTAATGTCCGATTTTCAAGTTGCAACACCTGAAAATCGATGTTCGCAGACGCTCTGGATCAACAGCTGACCAAGCAAGAGCAAATTTGCAGAACAGCACGGGTAAAGTTGTCAGATATATCACAACATATGGTTGTGGTTCCAGAAAAAGTTTTGACTGAGACAAGTCCAACTTTGTATTCTGTCAAATAAAACCCTAATAAAACACATTGACATTTGCAGTTGTAAAGTGACAAAACGTGGCTTAATTTAACAGGAGTTAATACTTTCCGGAGGCACTGGGAATAACATCCAATGAAAAGAGAATGAAATTGAGATTATTTTTGGCACACACCGCGTTTTCTTGCTTGGTGCCGGATTCGTAGGAGACGGGGAAATGTTCTCCTCATCACTCATGTTTTCCTCATTGAAGCTCTTCTCATTCAAGCACAGCATGGCTTTTTTCTTGGCAGGACGGTCTGCTCTTTGACACTCATCCCTTTTGTACTTTCCCCTGTAACATTACAAACACAAAAAGAGAGGGTGTAAAATGCAGAGGTGTTGAAACAAACAAACAAACAAAAAAAAACATTGCAAGTTCCTGTCAGACCGTTATGGTCCAATCTCACTTGATGAGCAGTGAGCTCCCAATCTATAGGGGAGATTCTGGATTAAACTCATACAAAAAATACATTTGAGAGCCACTGACTTTGATTTTTTTTTTAAGTGAATCTTGCAAGTTTCAAGCTAAGGAGTAGCTTAAAAAAAGACAAACTAAAGTGACACTTTATGGAATCTGAATGCAAATTAACTTAAATGAAAGCCCAGAATTTTCCAGACCTTTTCTAAGTGCATGAATTATGCAGGTCTGCAGATTTAGGTCATAATATGCACTCAAAGATATACGTACTGACTAAAATAATTACAACCGTGAAAGGCAGAGCTTCTGCTGAGCACACACTTCATAATTACACTAGTTGAGTTCAGACATTTAATTTTGCATATGACATTTGACAAAGCCTGTTGCAATTTACAAATATGAACAGTGGGGATGTTGGAGCCAGGATGAGGCCTTGAACGCACCGTGTCTTGCGGGGTTTTGCGGCCTCGAACACGGATAAGTCATCAGATGACCGGGTGCTGTCGAAAGCCTTCTTTCGGTCTTCAGGAGAAATCCAAGCCGAAACCTTCCGCCTCATCTTACCGTAGGTTTTAATAAACATCGGCTGAAATGGCTTCATGTTTCACATAAATTCAGATAAAGCCGTGTTTAGAATCTAAAGTTGTCAAAATAGAACAGAAACGACGTGAAACCACCTAACGTTACTACAGAACAAGAAAGAAGTTTCACTTCAGAGCTGATTAAAATATTAACACACCTAGGCAGTTTTTAAACAAATTCTAGCAGAATGACTTATTCAAGTAAGAGGAAAAGCACCTCGACGGCCAACAACCGCTTCTTGTTCAAATTCCCGTATCAACGGTGATTGGTCAAAAACTCGCATGACTGCCACTACAGCGCCACCATATGGATCGGAGTAATTATAACATCTGGACCAAAATATAGCAAATGTAGGCAAATGTATTACATAGAAATGTTGGGAAAAAAAATAGAAAAAAAGTGAATTATATTTTTATCTAATTAATTACCTTATATAAAATTATAATATAAATATAAAAACAATTTGATGATGAGATCTTTCTGTCCGTCCATCCGTCCGTCCATCCATCCATCCATTCATTCATCCATCCATAGGTGTATGCCAATATAAATCTAAGTACTGCCTTAAATAAAAACGCATTAGTTTTTGAGTCATGGTTTTATTACAGCTGACATTAAAAAAATAAAAAAGAAAGAAAGAAAGAAAGAAACGATTTTTCTCACTTTATAGAGGAAAAACACATCATTTGATTTACTCAGAACAATGAACCCTGTATTTACTAAATAACTTGTTTAAAAAAGGACGCTCTTGGTCAGTTATTACATTTCGGAGGTAGAATGAATCCAATCTGACAATGTGTGTAATAATTTGATTTAACCACCAGGGGTCCTTACACTACCACATATTCCTGTCTATTTTCAAACCCAAATGGTTGGCAGAAATCTTTCATTGATGTGAGGAAGAATCACAAACAATGTTTTTTTAACCATCACGAATGGATTTTATTTAAGATTTACATTTAAAAATCGAACAAGGAGAAAGCAAGGATGAAAATATTTCTTAATATTTTAAAGTTTTTTTTTCAATCTGTAACTGTAGGAAAACCAAGAAGGACTTCAATGTGCCTTCATGGCTTGTAATATCACAATGAATATATTTTTTCAGTGAAACCCAGAGCTCAGTTAAGGTGTTTACTTCTTTAAAAAAATTACTTAATCTTAAGATAATAAGAATATGTGTCATAAGAGAAATTGTTTTAACTAAGTTATACTTAGACACGTAATAAATCACACGCAGCTGTAACATGTTGAAAAGGAAACACATCTGTATCCTTTTCCACATCATGTACATTTCCTGTTTTTCCACTAAATTTATTGTCACATTAACAGTTTTGTTCTCTTTGCCTTGTTGTTTTGGAAGGATATGTTCATTTCCCTTCTTTTACCACATCCTATTTGTGTGTTATTAGAAAAAGAGAGGCCTTTGCTACCTTTGGAGCTTCATTCAATATTCCCAGACTCTGTCCTACGTTGACAATACTTAGCAAAGAAAGTAAAGAAACGTGTGTTTGGCTGATTATATTTCTTGGCAATACAGTTTATGAAATCTGTTTATTTCCCTTTAAATGGCACCAAGTTTGTGGTGTGCTTTGTATGGAATACAAATCAAATCCTGCGCAAAATTGAGCCACAATTATTAAAAAAAAATGGTTTGATAAAGTCAGTCTAAGCAAAAGGAGACATATATTTAGAGTTTTTACATCACTATTTCAAAATAGCCATCTCAGCCATCTTACTTCTCAAAGGTGCACGAAGAGAACTCTTTCTTTCTTCATTTTCAAACTCAGATGAAAGCAAAAATCTGGCTTCTGTCCTCTGCCAAAAAGACGACACCAGACAACACAGGACCATTGTCTTCCTGAGATGCTCACCTCCATCTCGTCATATTGGTCCGACTTTCTCGAGACAAAGAAACAAAGGATTGTTTTTATCAGCCAGTGTGTTAAAAAAACCAGTGTGGTTATTTTACCCTCATACACTTGAAAATTATATTAATATCTGTGACAAAGACAATCAAGTCAGTCTTTAATTTCTGCTCATATTTAATAAAGCTTTTATGTGGAAAAATGTTCTTTTTGACTGTACTGACAATAAGATCATTTTTTATTAACTTCATATCTGAACCAATAAAATTTTTCCCACTATTAACAGCACAAAGCTTTTACATGTGCAAATACTGTTAGGACAGTCTTTATGTACAGCTGCTCCATCGTGAACGTGTCTTATTTCTGTTTTTCTTATAAAAGCTTCTTCAAAAGGTCGCTGCTGAAATCAAAGCAACCCTGCACTGTAATAATCTCCAGTAGAGGCATCAATTTCCTCGTCTCCGTCAGTGAAGGGTCAATAATTAAAAAGAAAAAGTAAGGATTGTTTACTTCCGGAGCAGCGTCCCTCGGTTCCTCCTACCGGAGATCAGCTGCATCTGGGAGGGAGGGAGGAGAAACGGAGAGAAGCCAAGAGGAGGGAGAAAAAAAAGCGGAGGGGAGGAGAAAGGAAAGGAAAAGGCAGCAGCAGCAGCAGCAGCAGAGCCACGGAGGAACGTGAACCCACCGGAGGAGCAGAGGAGGTGAGTGATGGGCTACGAGGGTCATTTTCGCACGAATACCGCGAGAAGTTGCTTCGCTCTGAACGCGAAAAAGGCAGACGAGAGAAAGCGGACAACTTTATTTCTTATATACGACACGGAAGGCGGAGGAATCCGAGTGGGGGGCCGCTGTGCTGGTGGAGGGAGAGGGAAGGACGGAAGGAGGGACTCGGAGGCTGCAGCGGCAGATGACGGGGTGTTTTTACAATGACCCCCCCGGTGCTGCGGCTCCGCTCACCGCGTCCTGTACGCGTTTTGGTTATTTATGGAGTTTGTTTCTGAACCCCGGAGAACGAGACGGTGTGAACACAGCCGGGTTGAAGTGAACGCGTTCACCGCTGAGCTTTTAACACTGTGGCCGTCCGCACGTCTGCTCCACGCAGGACACGCACACGGCGGCGTGCGTGGGAAAATATCCAAGCTCCTTGAGCTGCTCCGGTCACACAGTTTTCTGCCGTTCAGTCCATTTTTTAATGCAGCAAAACTAATTCCAGCTTGTCTATAACCTACATCCATATTGTTTAGGTTAACTTTAGTTGTTGTATTTTAATTTTAATTTTATTTATTTCGGACAGACAGTAAAAATAAGCAAAAAAGAAAAGAAAATGAAATACAATGAAACAAACTTAAACTGTAAAAATGAAATGCAATGAAACTAACTTAAAAATATAATATAAAACAAATTATTTTGCCCATGTGACATGCAATTTTTTATATTTTCTGTTCGAAAAGGAGCAGGTAGAAGATGCATCTTATAATGTCCTGCCTCTTTCCTACTTTTCAGTTTATTATCAATTAACTTTCAGAACATCAAAAAGAGACAACTCGTTTCCATTTTACGTGATGTTCAACTATTTCTTTTCATAAAAATATAATCGTGGTTTAAATGCGTGTTTTAACTTAAGTAGTGTTCTGATAATGAACTACTGGGACTGGTAGATCAGGTGTTTCAGAAGAGTTGTACACCAAGAACAATTATTTTGTATTGACAATTATTTACTTACTCACTTAGTTAAAAAATGTACTAATATATTAGAATTCATTTATAACTTGCGATTGCTACCCACATCAAAAATTCAGACAGTATTTTAAAAAGGGGGTAAATTTGTGGTAACCTTTTACTTTCCTCAATTGATATTGAAACGTGTGAAAATCTTTGACCCACAATCACCCCCAAAATTGTGTTCAAATATTTTCAATAAATGTCTCTGATGGATGATCTTTCTTTTTAGCAGCTTGCTTTATTAATGGCTTTGTAGTAATTTTTATATTCCCCCTAAAATTTGTTTCTGTTAGTGTACATATGGGATGTTTTCACCATTTAAAGTACTGACAGAGAAAACTTCTGTTTGAAACAAGTGATTAGGCAGCCAGTCGCCAAGAATTTAATAGCTAACAATTCCAGAAAGAACACTTTTAATGAAAGTCCAACAAAGATCTTTCACTATGTCTTAAATTATATGTCCTCCAAAGCTTAGTTTAAACACATGCCTCATAGTTTTTAAAGAATATTTATTTTTAAAATAAACAATAATGATTTTTTCTTGGACTCACTCACCAGCGATGCTCAAGTGTTGCTCAGATCTCTGCTCCTACTTGTTTTTGTCCTAACAGCATTTACCTAAGACGCTTGCAGCATATATGGACACATATGGCTACAAAGTATTCCACAAGTATTCCAATACTAATCTACGATTAGTATTGGTTTAATAAGGAGTTTTCTTAAGTGGAGGTCTAACAATAGCTTGCTTCCTCTTTGTTTTGATAGGACTCTTCTATAATTCAGCTTATAACATGCGTTCTACTGTAGTAATATTTGGTTCTTGGCGCTCTAGACAGACTGGAAGCTGCAGTGTCCAACAAGGTGTCTGTCCATCAATTCTCTTTCATTTTGATGCCGTCTTAAAATTTGGAAAACATAACGTATCTCACCCAACCTGCCACAGGTGCAAAACTGCTGCAAGGCTAGTATATAAAAGTTTGCGGTATTAATAAACAAATGACATCTGAAATGACTGAACATGCTAGTGATTCATTACATTTGTAAGCAAAATCTTATGGGCTGTAAAAGTGTCAAATTTTTGAGTCACATACAGGTAACAATGCATCCGGAAAGTATTCGTAGTGTTTCACTCTTTCCTCATTTGAAATTGTATTGTACATAGTATTAAATTAAATGTTAATTTTTTTTGTAAAGGCATTAAAAATAGAAAACCAGGAAATCACACTGACAAAAGTGGGAAAACGTGAAGCACTGCGAATACTTTCTGAATGCACTGTACTCCGCAAAGTTCAGCATTTTTCCTCACTCATTTCAGAAAGTGAAGACTAAAATGTATCACACGTAGAGTGAAATATACCAATTCTTTATTTCTTGTAATTTTATTGATTATGGCTTACAGATAATGAACACCCCAAAGTTCTGTGATGGAAAATTACAACACTGTGAAAATGTTAACTTCTGAAAACTCGTGTTGCTCCACTCTAATTGGATAGTTAACTGAAAACACCATCAAAGGTTTCCTGAGCTGTTAAATAGTCTCTTAGTCCGAGTTAAGTTATGGGGAAGTAGTCTTATGCACAGATGTCCACAAGATGGCTTTTGAAATCACACAAGCCACAAAAGGTAATTTCCCAAAGAAAATGGCTGTTCACAGATTTTTGTATTAAAAATATACCCATAGAAAGTTGAGTGGTAGGAAAAAGTGCACCAGGGAAAACTCCTAATCAGCCATTGCTGCTGATTTGCCAGGTATCAAGAAAAAAAGCTCCTGCTCAAGTAAATATTTAGTTTGAAAGCAAAAAGGTGTCTTGGTGCTTCTTAAATTAATTTACCAAAGCTCTTTTACAGTTTAAACAGGTTGTTACTCATTTGTAAAGCGTTTAAATTTCACCAGCTCGCCACAAATGCCTGCGCCTCATGTTTTCTCCACTGCAGCCGTCTCTGCAGGGCTGCAATCCTAGCACCATAAATGGCTTATTGTGAAACGAACAGGGAATACATAACAGTGTTTCTCTTGACTTGCACATAATACTGGAGCAGTTTGCTGCTGTATGGGCTGCGCAGCCCCTGAGAGCAAGGCCCAGGCTTTGCATTGGTGCTTGATGCTGACTGGACCCCGGCTTGCTTAATCGCTTCCACATTTCCTCTGCTTCTTTTCTTGCCAGGTCTTTCAGATAATACACTTGTTTGTTTTTATGCAAAAGCGGAGTCGCTTATCTGGTTGTTTATGAGTTTTCATTTGAATGTTGTGGAAAACCTTCCTGTTTTTGTTTTCTTGCTGGTAGGGAGGGGCTGAACGGGGACCGTATGTTTTTGTTCCTTACCCCTCTCTATAAACTTGCAGGAGACCTGATTGGCTTTCGCACTGGTCGACTCTGTAGTTCCATGTTGAGTCTGTTGTGTGTTTTCGACTAAAGTTGTCAAAAATACTATCTACCAAAGGGATTAGCTTTTTTGTTTTTTTTTGTGTTTTTTTTGGACCGCGCCGCTGGGATTTCTCTCCCATCGTGCCTCTCTCTCCTGGTTACCGTGGCGTTGATGCATTTGTTTTTGCATCGCATTTGCACTCAAGCGCACGTACATTCAGGACCTCATAAAAAGCGACAGTCTGAAAGCATTGTGAAAGAAGCAGAATGTGATGCACTGAGATTTTACAACATTTTCCCCCTCTATTTCATGCAGTGATGATAATCTGCATATCGGGCTGTGGTGGTGATCTTTCTGCATTCTTGATTTGTTTATGCTGTGGCTTTTGGTCGGCTTGGTGAAGTTGTGCAAACCACAAAATTGAACGTGTCAGTGGCTGCTGCAACCACCATAGTGGAAATGCAGCACTGTCATCCTCTTCCTGCATCGTCCGTCTCGCCTCCCTTTCTGTCCTATCAGCCTCCTCTCCAGTCTTCTGCTCTTCATTCAGACCTGGCTTTAGTCTGCATGATGTCATTGCTGATTGCTCAAGACTCCTGGGTTGTTAAGTTGGTTTATACTCGGGCCCTCGTTCTATTTCCTGCCCCCCTCTTCCTCCCTTTCTCTCTCCCCGACTTCATCCCTCTTTTCCTCATCACGAACCCCTTCCTCCCCCCTCCGGCATTTTTCTGTACGACACCAGGAGTTGCTGAGTGTGGAAAAAGTGACTTGGACATTTATGGGCCGAGTTTTGGGCCAAGCACTGCATTCTGTTCCCTGTATGCCTGTTTGTTTCGCCCCGCACTTATGAAAGTGCCTCAGTTTGTAAAGTGGCCCCTCCTGTCCATAAATAGTTTCTGTCACCTCTCTTACGTGAAAAACGGGGAAAAAAAAGTACATGGACACAACGAGCACAAAACACATCTGTGTCGATTAAATTCGTTAGCTTGTAAAAGGTAAAGCCGTCCTCTACTTCTCTTTGCAGATTGAATGTATTTGTTCAAAACAAACAAAGCTATACTGTTATAACTTTCTCTACTTTCTCTCACTTTACAACCAAATATTAATTTGTGTTGTATCAAGGTTTTATGAGCTAGACCAGCACAATGAAGCACACGATATGGAGAGAAATGTGGTTTTAATGTTTTTCCCCCATATGAAAAATATTACAGTTGCTCCCCCCCCTTTACTTTGAGAACCCCAAAAGAAATTCAGTGCAGCCAATTCCCCTCAGAAATAAATTTGGTGCTACTTTCTGTAATTTAATCTCAGTTTACATAACGTTGTTCTGTGAAGGCCTCAGATGTTTGGCAGAGAAAATCGGCATTGTGAAGTGGAAGGAACACAGCAATTATGTTCTTAAAAAAAATCCCAAACTGTGAACATTTTGCTTTGGTTGTAATACATTATATCGACACACTAGCATTGGCCATACATCTCAGAAAAATGTACAAAGTTCTCACCTCAATGCTGGTGGCTTGGACTTTGATTTTTTTTCCATCAACCTTTTCTGATACAGTAGCTCAAAAAGCTCATAAAAACGTTTATTGAATCATGATTGTTGAAAGGCTTGGTGAGAAGAGAGTTAATCACAGAAGCAGCTAAGAAGCCCCTGGTATTTTAGGAAATCCAGAAATCCAGAAATGGGAAGATGATGGAGCTCAATACGGATGATATTGGAAGAAAACCTGTTAGGAGACGTTGAGCTTTTGAGGCTGAGGTGAAGAATCATGTTCCAGGAGTAACTTGTTCTTTCATTAGAAGATCATTCAAGTTCTGACCTGAGTCTAATTTAGAGTCAATGGTAAGTCTTGAAAATGAATGTTTAGACTCTGACCATCCCATCTGACTGATTATAAAGCTATTATGCAAAGAATAATGGGCACTTGTTTAAGTTTCTACATGTGTAAAGCTGACACAGACATACCTCCAAAAAACTTAAGGTGTCAACTTTTACACGTGATTCTAGAAATTATTGACAATGGGTGGGGATGCATAAATGTTTTGGATTGCAAGTAAATAAAATGAGGAAACCATGTATAGTTTTTATTTAAATTCCCTGTTGTTGGCCACTTTGTGTCAGTTGGGCAAATAAAATCCCAATAAAACACATTTGAAGTTCGTGACGGGCTTGGAATGCGTTTGTGTTTGGAGTAGAGATTTCCTAGCCTTGCGGCCCCAGCCCGTGAGTCTGTGTGTGGCCGAGGTCATGGACAACACCTAGTGAGAACGCTCAGAGGTTTGCATGTGGCTGCACGCTTGCTTCCCTGTGGGTGTGTGTGAGAGTAATCAGATAAAGAGGGCAGAGATCAACAATCGCCGCCCTTTTTCCCCTGAGAAACAATACTACCGATTTACCATGACCAAACTACGTACAAACGCCAAAGTTTGCGTGAATATATATATATTTTTTACATCAATATCAGATTAAGAACAACAGAGAGCAAATGCGTCCCAGGCCTGTCAAGTTGACGAGATTGCTGCACTGCAGTTTCCGCAGATTCATAAGCTGCTGTGGTCTGGGAGACTGTAACGCGCATTGTCAATCTTTCTCTTCGCTTTGTCTTTCTACCCCTTATCGATGTTTTTCAATAGGGTTATTGTGCTCACTGTCAGGCAGCCTGGTGTATATGTGTGTGTGTGTGTGTGTGTGTGTGCATTGTTGTTGCAGGAAGCAGACAACCGTGAGGTGTGTTTGAACAGTGAAG
>CAEGAF010101828.1:0-56175 GCA_903067075.1 Micropoecilia bifurca
ACGTCACCGCGACTAGTCGACGTCGACTCGACTATTGTCATGATGTAGTCGACCTTGAAAAATATGTAGTCGTTCAACCCCTAGCGCCTACCCAACCTAATCTTGTGCACTGCTGGTCAGCTGGTTGAATTTGGTTTGCTAAATTTTGGAAACATTTTACGAAAAACAAGGACGGTTATCTGGAAACTAATGGAGCAAGACTCATCACTTTTATATACTAGGATTGTTTGAAAACTACAAACTGCATTTATGCTAAAAATGCATAAATGCAGTTTGTAGTTTTATGGCACTATGTGCTATAATATAGCACAGTAAAATAATATTGTTACATTCTGTTGTTTAAAAATGCTGTACATATCAAACATAACTTAAAAGAAATTTTACTTTGCAAGTTGACACCTTAAAATCGGCTTCTGTCTCTTTAAGAGGCTTGCCTTAAGTATGCCATCACAACAGTGGTTTTCTGTGATGCTTTTTACAACCGTTCTTGGAAGCGTTGAGCTGATAAGTAGTTCATATGACAGGATCAGCAGATGTGCAGTTCCACCAGGTGTTTGTTAATCACTGCTGCTGCTAGTCTAGAGGAGCTGAGTGACGGAGTTGCTCTTTAGGGCAGAACCTGAGCTTGGAGACTGCAGGTCCAAGGAGGAGCTTTGTGGAAATAGGTGGTGCTTTGTGGGAGAAAGTGCCTAGGCACCCAGGAATGGCTGCTGCCACAGGTGATTCAATTATTTCTCAGATATGAATGAAAAAAAAATCAAAGCAACACTTTTGGAGTGCTTTTGCCGAGGGAATAACATTATAACACAAAAAGTTGATTTTACATAATTCAATTAGATAATTACATAATTAGCTAAATGCAGGGTTCACTACTCAACCTGCCAGTGAAATTCTCATTAATATAAAGTGCAGAACATCAAGAACATAGATCATAAAATATTCTTATCAAGCCGCAAGATTCATACTGACTTTTTGTGTCTCCTGAGAAGGGATACTAAATTTACAAAAAGCATTTTTTTTCTCAAACTTATGATTTTCTATATTTTACAAATTCTTAATTCTGTTGCTTTTCAATTCATGCTGTTTTTCTGCAGCTGTTTGACCTGGTATACAGAGAAGAGACCCTGCTGAATGTGATCAAGAGCGTGACCCGAAACGGGCGCTCCATCGTTTTGACGGCTGTGCTTGCTCTCATCCTGGTCTACCTGTTCTCCATCGTCGGCTACATCTTCTTCAAAGACGACTTCATCTTAGAGGTGGACCTCATTGCCAACACAACCCAAAGTAAGGGGACAAGACAGTCCATTTGTCACAGTTGTCCTTGTTGTTTTAGATGTCACTAAATTCTGTGCATTATGTTTTTTACTTTATAGAGAATGGCGGCAGTCTCGCTGGGGAGTTTCTGAACACAGGAATGTGTCAAGGAGGCCTTAATGAGAACTGCAGCAACATTGCTCAGCAGGAAGGTATTTAATAATGTGATGCATCATATTCTGACTGACTAAAGAGTTTTTTATTAGCAATTGCTGGTTTAAGGCCGTGCTGTTCTAAATTAGACCTATTTCTGAATTTTTGAGGTAGTCAAGAAGCCTAAATGATGGTTTTCATGTCAGTTTTTGAAGCAAAAGGCCTGTGTTCCTGGAGTTGACCTTTTCAGGGTGAAAAGTTGGTTTTCATTTGAGCACTTACAAGTGAATTGGTAGATGGCTTTGGCTCGGATTTGGTTTCATGTTCCGTGTTTTCTAAATGGGCTGTTGAATAATTTTATAACGAAAGGGGTAGTTGCTTGTAAAATCGGCTTGTGTTATGAGGAAGATACCAGAGAAGTGACTTGTCAGACCACAGAAAGGAAAATAATATTGTGAGATATTTTTTTAATGTGTTTGGTTTTCCTCTGTTCTTCATTTTGGCACCAACACACACCTACCTGCTTGTGACTCACACAAGTGTCACGTGACTGCAATCTGATCCAGAGGGTTCTCATGCGACCTTGTCGACCTGCATGTGACATTGATTAACAGAGAAAAACAGCAAATTCACTAAAACTTTCCATCAGTCTGGCTGTTCGGTGACCTTAAGACTGAAAAGAAGACTTGCAGCGAGGTTTATGAGGTCTAAAATTATTGCAAAGAAAATTGTGACAACTACTATCTACGAACCAGCACACAGCTGTAATGTTTCTATATTTTACCTACATAAAAGACAGAAAACGTTCCCAAAAGCCAAGAAAAAGTTTTGAATCCACAACCTTGAAACTGGGCATAGAAGCATGTAATATAAATGAGTCTTGTTTTAGGAGCATTAAACTGCTCTCCTTTTCTGATATTAAGATAACTTACATACTGCTTTGATTCAGATTTCACCGTCTCACATTTCAGCAAAACAAAAACATTGTTGTTTTGACTAACAGGCGTCACACTTGGAGCCAAAGCATGTAAACACGAATGATGTGGAGTTATGCAACAAAGTCAGGGATTCTTGTTGCAAATCAGTAGATTACACCTTCAGCTTAAAGTGGGAATTCATTTCTACTCCATATAAATGTGCATTTATATGGAAAGATTTCCATTTCCATATAAATCATTGTGATGCCGGTATTGTGTTCCTGCACATTGCCTGTTCGCTGGCTGAAGAAAGGCTGCTCCACTTTTCACTCACAAGAAAGAGAAGTTGGAAATTTTTCTAGTTGTGAAAAAAAAAAGAGTTGTGAGGTACCAACCTCACCGATGAAAGGCTTTTTTATGAAGTGCAGTTTTAGTTGGTGCATCACATATTCATACTGTGAAAGTATTCTCATAACCTGTAGAAAGTAATTACATTTTGCTCGAAAATGTAGTTGCTGGAAAAGTAGTGCTAATGTTAGTGGGTGTGCAGTGGCGCAAAAAGTGGGTATGCAACGCATAGGGGCGCAGCACCAGAGGGGGCGCCAAAACCCCGTCTGGAGGGGGCGACGCGCCGATGATGTTNCCCCCCCCCGCCCCCCCCCCCCCCCCCCCCCCCCCCCGCCCCCCCCCCCCCCCCCCCCCCCCCCCCCCCCCCCCCCCGCGCGGGCTTTCACATCCACCTGAATAATGTGTAGTTGCGCCACTGTGGGTGTGTCTATTCTATGTCATGGTTGTGTATAAAAAGGTGAGCTTAGTTTTAGCACCATTTATACACAAGGTAATTCAATGTGAGATATGGGTCAGAAAACCACAATTACATTAAAATACAAAATTTATCAAAAGAACAAGATTGAAAATTGATGCTCCATAAAAAAAGGTGACATTGAAATGCGAAATTGACAAATATCTTAGATATGATAGAAAAAACCACGACCAAGTAGACTTTGCTGATTATAAGAAAGCTGTTGTAAGCGATAATGTGTTTAGTCCTGAATTAAAGGAGCCCACAGTTTCTGCACATTTTGAAGGAGTTTGTTCCTAAGCTGAATAGCACAGAAGCTAAAAGCAACCTCCTGGTGTTAGTTTTGGTCCTGGGGACGCAGAGTTTCTAAAGACTGGAGGGCCTACATGATTCAAACCTGACCAGAAACCCTTAAACATGAATATAGTCTGTTTAATAAGCATCTGATTACCACCCTATAAATATAGCCAGAGTAAAGCACTTCCATTAAAACAGAAAAACTATCAACCTATTAGAACTCGTCCCAAATGCTGCTGTCAAAGTTTTACCACATTTTACCAGACCTCAACTGACTAGATTTTTATTGGTCCATAAAGCACTTCACACCCTTAAAATAAAGGTTAAAATTGAGGTCTCGTTCTATAATGACACATAGTATTGTTTGCATAATTAGCTGTTTTAACCTTCATACAGTTTAGGGAATTTTTTTGTTTCTAACTTTGCATTCTTGGCAACAAAAACAATTTTATCTGATGCTGAGCTGCTGGAAATTCTGACCCATCATTAACATTGTGGGCACACTAACCAATTGTAATGGACTATTTTTAAGTTGTGACACAAATATATAAAGTTGTATGTCAAATGTGGATGTTGAATAAAACTGTCCCAAGCACAACGTCTTGAGGTACTCCTAATATTATCTCTCCAAATTATTCCCAGACTTTGAAATAAGATCTGGAGCTGTTTAGGACAACACCAGACCTTTTCCTGTCTATGAATCATTATGCCAAGCAAAACTATGTCAGATTCAACCCTGAGATCCACTAAATCCCAAATCAAAGTTTTTGATGGATCACAATTAAGATGTACTCCATTTAAAACTTTGCAGATGGAGTCTCAGAAATGCAGCATGCTACATTAAAAAAGATTAAATCAAAAATGTAAGTAGATGTGTTGATAAACTGTATTTTCTAATACTTTTAGGAATAACGTTAGGCTAGGAATGGACCTGTGACTACTTAGCATTGAGGCGTCTTTAAGAGAGGTTTGACCACTGCAATTTTCAGGACTGACTACATGTTTATGCAATACTTCAGTTGCAAGGCAACAAGGAACAGTTTTCTTTTAAACCTGTGGGAGCTGCATCAAGTCATGAAAATTAGGCCAAGAACCGTTCTATCAAAGACATGATTCATTTAAAAATCATTTTTGATGGACTAATTTTGACTTAAATCAAAATAAAAATACATTGTACAGATGCTCTTAGTGTAACTGTAGTAATTAGTATGGTTGCAATAATAGCAAACATGCTGTGCCTATGTTTATAGCCTTTAGTCTCATGCTGCTGACTCATGCACAGACTATGCCCTATTATCACCACCAAGCTGATGATTTATGGACTGTTTTTGAATAAAGATAATATTTGCTTGATCTTGTTTTTCTTAAAATATAGTCATTAAAGCTACATTTGGCCATAAAAACAACAGGAGTGCATGTTTGGTGCATGTAAAAATGATAATCTCTTTCTTAAGTGAAATTAGTGAGGCTTGTATGCAGTCTTTTGTGTATGGCTTTTTTTTATGTTACATAAAGTCCTTAACTTCCTGATAGTCCAGTTACACCAGTTCATAAAGTAAAATCTAGAGCAATGCTGAACCTATACTGTGATTGCTTTGCTTTGCAGTTCTTGTAAAACCTTTTGCTCTAGATTGACTAAAATGTCTCGACTCTCTTTTCTTCCTCAGAGATTGGGACCGACAGCGAGGATGAAAACGACATGGAGCGAACGTGCGATTCTCTGCTCATGTGTATCGTTACGGTGCTGAGTCACGGCTTGAGGAGCGGAGGGGGTGTGGGAGATGTTCTCCGCAAGCCTTCTAAGGAGGTAAACTCCAGTCTGAATTGGTTCCAGGCGTGTGTGTGTGTGTGTGTGTGTGTGTGTGTGTGTGTGTGTGTGTGTGTGTGTGTGTGTGTGTGTGTGTGTGTGTGTGTCCTGGGAGGGTGTAGTATCTGCTGCTGCTGCTGCTGCAGCACAGGTCATGTGAGTTGGCTCTGAGCTCATTGTGAGCCGAACTTGTTTTTATTTCAAGAGTGTGGCGCTTTCGCAATGTTTCCCAACAGCTGCGCTGCCTCTGGCTTGTGTTAGGGAATGAAACTTTAAAATAGATTTCCACTGAATTCAACTTGAACCACAAATGACGTCAAAAAAAGGATGTGACTTGCTCCCTCACCCTCTTTGCAACACACTTGTTACTCAGATCAGAAATGTCGGCTGAGACTTTAGAAGAAAGGCACAGTTGGTCAGTACTCTTGTTCTGCAGGGTAGGGAAATTTATTGGTGAGTGCTTAATAAAAGCAGATGCAAATTTGTTGGCCCCGCTGGTAAAGATGTGTTAAAGAAGTAAAATAAAATAATCTTGCACTACAGCAACAATTGTTACCGAAAAAGTGAAAAAATTCACCTTTTAACTATATTTTCAGTGGAGGACAAACATGTTGGTGCCCCTTTCAGTTGCTTAGAAATATTCTTCTGAAGGACTTTTTTCTCTGTTTTTGAGTTGATCAGAGTTTCTAATTTGTCATAACTTTCTGGTACTTTGGACTATAAGCACACCATGACAAAAAAGGTCATTTGTTTTAGCTACTGACCTGAATGAGAACCCATATTTATTTTTGTTAGTGATGATTGTTTGCTAAATGCTTCTGGCACTATAACTACAATCTTTTCTTTGGTAGAAAAACATTAAGGTTGAGCTTTTCCACAACTCTCCAACTGGATCTGGTTTGAAATGAAGGATGGAAATGTAGAAAATCACCGCTTTTCCCACTGTTAAGTGGGACTCTCTTAACCTTGTCAGGTTGTGTGAACCTCCTGGTAGCATAAAAGTGGGTCGCTATTAAGAAACCAAATATGTTCTGGAGATGTTATCACAGGTACTGAACTTGTGCTCATGTGGATTTTGGAATTGGTAATGATCCAAAGCATAGGGTCAAATCAATACAGATATGGTCCATCAGACAGAAAATCAGCCGTCCCAGTCCTCAGAAATAAATCTTATGAAAACCTGGTGTTTATGAGCAGAAGAAAATAAATCATAAGAGTACTCTGGATTATGTAGATTCGCACAAAGGGGGGTGGTGAAAGATCCCTCTGTCTGTGTACTTTAATCTCTTTAAATGTCATAAAAGGAAGCCAAGTGATGCTCTGTTGGTTAAAGATGCAATGTATTAACAGAAGGTGTACCAATTAGCCTGCCAATGGTAATTTGGTTAATTTTTAACTTATTTATAGGATATTTCCCCAAAAAGTAAATGCACTAAAAGTAAAGAGCTAGCTTTTTATGCTGCAGCAATAAAATAATATTTTATGTAAAATTTAGGATTTTTCTTTAGAAGTCTGTACCACAAGTGTAAAAAAAGAAAGAAAAAACACCTTTCCACATTTCCGTTTGAAATGAGTGTCTGAATTTGACCCATGTATCCAGGGCTGAACACATAAGGTTGACATAAGATGGGCTCCATCACGTTAACTCTCTGGTGTCTCTGTTACGTTAGCGTCTGTTAGCACCTGTTGGCCCGTTTCTATCCATGACGACCAAGCTAACCTAATTTTTAACTCAAATAATCATCTCTGTTTTATAGATGTTAATCTATAAAACAGGTCTATTTTCCTCACTGAAACCACATCAGTTTATTTTCTTTTTATATCTCTTTTCTTTTACATTGAGGATTTACAAACTGCACGCTTATTTTCCTTATCCCATTTAGGAGCCACTGTTTGCAGCCAGAGTGATTTACGACCTGCTCTTCTTCTTCATGGTCATCATCATCGTTCTCAACCTCATCTTTGGGGTCATCATCGACACCTTTGCCGACTTGAGAAGTGAAAAACAGAAGAAAGAAGAAATTTTGAAGACTACCTGCTTCATCTGTGGTGAGTGTGTTTGGGTTTTTGTACTAGGTCAGAATGGAGTAAATTATTGGCAAAATCCCAATTGAATAAATCTGTTGGTTGGATTTTTTCACTTTTTAAAGGGAGCTTATGCTTTGCACATTTTTACCAGATGTGTCGAAGTCTGGACAAGTTCTTCTATATCTTGGCATTTACTGGCTTTAGAGGAAATGTGCAGTATTGTGCCTTTTTTCACAAACTAGTGTGACTTTCTGCAGATAGCAGATAGCAACACTGACTTGTATATCAGGATTGGCTTTTTGTAAGCACACATTATCCTCGGTTATCGATGATTAACTGCGATGTACTGTTAACATCGCAGTTAATCATGGTTAATAGACCAAGGTGGTCTATTAACACCTTGGTTAATAGACCAGATTCTGACACTTTTGCCTGTGTGAGCAGGTGTCAAGACCTGCTAAAAATAAAACCAACATCTTAATAGTTTGTCAGCAAAAGAAAACATGAAATGCTATAGGCTTTAGATGGACCTGCTGACTTTGAACTTCAGAAAACACCAGGAGTTGACCTAGTTTCCTCAAACCATCGCTGACTGTGGAAACCTTACACCGAACCTGAAATGTGGGTTTTGTGCCAGACTGTGGAGAAACTGACTCTAATTTTGAAATTATTTTCTATTTTGACTTTTAGACTACTGAACAACAGTTCAGTTTTTACCAAGATAAAGGCACACACACATATTGCTTCTAACAATATTGCAACTTCAACAGGAACGCTACAGTTCCTGCTAATGGACATCTGTGTGTGCTCTTTTTTCTGCCCCAGTTTTTCCTCTCTCTCAACTTTCCATTTAAATATTTGGATGCAGCTCTATGTGGACAGCCAGCCATTTAACAATCATTTTTTTTGTGGATTTATTTTCTTACAGAAGTCATCAATAACTTCCTATTGGGCAGCCAATATGTCAAGAGTCTTCATCACATAACGTTTCAAAAGTAAAATATAAAAAAAAAATATTTCATTCATCTTATGCGTTCTAATTTTTAGAGAAACTGCAATAGGCCTTACACAAAATAAAATCACGTTAAACATATTTACTGCAGTAGATTGAAATTCCCATTATATTTCAGGCTTTTCAGTTCACTTTTGCACATGTAGCGTTATCAGTAACTTTGAAGAGCAGAGTCATGTCTGAGTGATGCGGCTACTCTCTGTTGTTTGAAGGGTTTTCCACTTGACTCCTTTCATTCCCAAATTTCCAACCTAGAGCACCAGGTTCCAGGTTGTGCTAGTGGTTTCTGGTAAGTAGGTCTGTAGAGGTCTATGTAGCTTGCTGAAGTCCCCCTCATCTCCTCCTCCCTCTTTTTCACTATGCTGTCGTTCCAACGAAGGCTGAGTCATGAGAGCTTCCTGCCACCGCTCTGCTCGCCTCCATAATTCATGTCTGTCTCACACGCACACACATTCTCTGCTACACATTAAATCTCATGCACACTCTTAATTTCCCTACCATATGTTTTTGCGCCTCTCCAACGATTAGCCAAACTGCGTTTCTGCTTTAAACAGGGTTCATCTGCATGTCCTACATGATCAAAACATGTTTCCCAGGAGTACATGTCGCACAGCGTGTGCATCCAAACCCTAATGAGTGTGAGTGCAGTATGGGAGCGTGTGTGTGAGCATGCATATGTTGTGACAGGCAGTCAGAACAAGTGGTAAGCATATGGAAGGAGAACAGCATTATGTCAGCCAGCCAGCCAGCCATCGGCTGTGAGTCAGTCACATTAAATAAGGCCAGGCCACAGGGGGAGCTGCTGTCTCTATGGTTTCCAGAAGGACCACAAGAGAACAGGAGATGCAGAGATTAGGAGCTGATCTCCACAGGAATTAAGTCGCCTGACATCCTCCGGCTTGGTTTTATAAGCCATTCTGTCTCTCAATGTGCGCTATTCAGTTTGTAGATCTCATGGGGTTTGTGGCGGATGATTGAATTACTCCATGTGCGTCCTGCACACACACATCTGATTTTCACCTGTAGACGAATTTGTCTTTGTGCAACAGATCTAGCTCACTTCCATCTTACATGGAAAAAGTTAGGAAACAGGACTAGTTTCAGTTTATGTTTCACACCATCCTACAATTCTCCTATTTATGAGAACTACTTTGTTGGTTTAATTATCATAATGTTAGTATCTCAGCTTTCAATTAATTAAGACATGTCTTATTTACCTTTATATCTCTTTGTTTTCCTTATGATTAGAGATTCACCAATTCTTGCTCATACGAATTTTCACTTTCCTTTGAGATTTTTTTAAACATTACAATTTCATAATTGGTGTGTTTTTTAACACTGTTTCATTGTTTAGTTTTCTGAAAAGTTATTCCTGCTTTTTTTAAAGCAATATACTGAACAGGTTCTCTAAACAACTTGTGTAAAACTCGAATCAAATCAAAATCTAAGTTTATTTGTATAGCAATATAAAATGCCTACTATACTCTAGAATTAAATCAGCATTAAAATATAGGTATTATTATTTGAGACATGTTTTTGTGATGACGTCCTGAAAGTGGAGTATCTGAAAAAGTAGGAGCTCCTTAAAGAGATGGAGGCATCCAAACTCTTAAGTCTTGTTTGATATAAAACATTTGATAACAACTGATGGTAACATAGTTGCTTGATTTTGCTGTAAAAAGTCACATTGTGTTTGAATTCTGCCCTTTTAAGAAGTACTCATTAAACGCAGAGAACGCTGTAATATTTTAACAGTTTCTTAATGAGTAGTTTTATCGAGACATTCTGGCCCTTTGAGGACATTCGTAATCTTGATGTGGACCAAAATAAAAACTTGTTTGACAACTCAACATAGCAGTTCAGCAGGTGAAACGTGGTTTTAGCTGCAATTTTATGTCAATATATGCGCTGTCTTTTCCAACTTGTACCAATCCCAGACAAATCACTGACCAAACATGTAATATCTAGCAAAATATATAATGACTGTCTTGTCTTACAAGTGGAGGCTAGCTTGATCCCTGTGTACAACAATTAGCTAATCTAACTGGTTTGCCAACATGCAGCTGGAACAAGGTTATAAAAGTCTTATATCATTCCAAGGTTTGAGTTTCAAGGCAAAAGGAATGAAGCACAGAAGTGAAACGCCTGACTTCTCCTCCTCCTCATCCTCCTCCTCCTCCTCTTCCTCCTGTCTTTTCCTGGAGACAGTAATTTGTGATATTCCCTCACCCTGGAAAAAGACCTGATTACTTAATTACTTGCTGTAAATGGATCCAGGCATGACTTGGCTAAACAAAAAGTGTAATCAGCCAGGAGACATACTTCTTCATGCTTTAATGGTATGATATGTGCAGCTCATAAAACGAGATGATAGACAATATTGGGTTCATGAGAAAAATACAAAATGAGATATTACCAATATTTTAAGGAAACCTGAAAGGCAACACACCTGGGCAGCCTCAAAAAAAACAAGTATCTATTATTTTCTATCAAATTACACTGGTATTCCCTACAGAGAAGCTAATGCTCCAAGATAATAAACTTGTTCTACAACTAAACGAAGCATCGATAGGTCATTGGGTGCAAGTAGGATTGCCATATCTGACTGACAGTTTCCATCTCAAACACAATTTAAAACCCGTTCAACTTAAAAAAAAACAGCCTCTATTGAAACTCATGTTAACAGTGCAAGGTATAGACTTTAGATAGAGAGATAAAACAAATAAAATAGACAGATAGATTGATACGATGGATAGATAGTCATCCCATAGGTTATTGATTGCATTTATAGATATGTGACAAGTGATATACATTGCAATCCTCAAGTCACAATGAATCTAGTTGTCCTTTATTTTATTCCGACTAGAACCAGGCTCCATTGGGATTGCAAAGGACTTAACTCTCGACTAAAGACTTGTGCTTTTTTTTTTGTGGCGCTCTGTGTGTTTAAATGAAGTTGCACTGCGATTACTCTTTTACAATACTCCTCCATAGTAACACTACGTTAACCATTCACTAATAATTATTAATGATGTCTCATTCTAGATATTTTTGGATAAACTATTGAGTGCAACGATGCTGAATTGTGTTAAAATGTACAGGTTTTCTGCCTTTTGCCACACAATAACTACTTTGTTGTCATTGTTTCTGAAAACCTGGCAAAAGCTGGAAAAGGCTTTAATTTTTTTTTGTCAATGGTTAATGTACATTTATCTAAAACCTATTTTATTTTTCATGATTTCTTGTTGCATAGAGATGCAGATGAAGTAGCAGTTCATTACTTATACACACACTAAATACAGGCTCTGAACCGTTTGGTAATACAGTCCCAGGCTTGTCATTTCACACTAAATGTGATATGATTTGGGTCATAAACAACAATTATAGTCACAAAAAGAACAATGAGCTCTGCACCAGATGACCTCGCTCCCAGACTGTCCTGGTCTCAATGGACAAACACTCTGGGGTCGTAGATGCCAACATTGAAAATGTGCTTAAAACAATTGAGCTTGTTTACACCCAAACCGTACAGACTGGACCTCAGTTTACTACAAAATTGCATCATTTTAACTGAAACTCAGCCATCCATCATTTATACCTGTTTCTTCTTGAAGGGTCATGGTGGAGCTGGTGCCTATCTCCAGCTATCATGAGTGAGGCACAAAGTCAGTTTTGACTCCGTAAAACGAAAAGTTGTGAATAAGAAGCCATCAGTAGCAGCAGTTAATTTTGCGTGTTTCTCTTTCTGCATTTCTAAACCACACACAACTGCCAACACCATGCCTTCTGCACTGCAGGTTTGGAGCGCGACAAGTTTGACAACAAGACAGTGACGTTTGAAGAGCACATCAAAGAGGAGCACAACATGTGGCACTACCTCTACTTCATAGTCTTGGTGAAAGTGAAAGATTCCACAGAATACACAGGGCCCGAGAGCTACGTGGCAGAAATGATCAAGGTAAAAGAAAAAAATCACCCAGAAATACCCGTGCCTCCTTGTCAGAAGGTGGAAGCTCATTTGTTGGAAACGTGCTGCACTTACTGTTTTATATAGACACTTTGGGAAATTATTTGCTGGTTGAATTACTTGAAAGGATTAAAGGGACCAGTTGATTGTGTCATATCTTTTCTTCAGAAACATGTGCTTGGCTAACTTTGGAAGGATTTTTTTTTTAAGTTATTTCAAAGTTTTTCTGTGGAACTAGGGAGTTTCTTAAGTCACAGACGTTGTCAGTCGTGAATCAAAAGCTAACCAGGTTCTGTCACGTTTTTAGCAACAGCAGTTAGGCAAAAAAATGTTTTTTCATCCGTTAATGTTACTGATTCACACTTTCGAACATGTCCTGGCTCATAACACAAAAACACGTTCATGCCAGTGTGCTAATCTCTTCCTCTTTTCTAATCTTAACTGACAGACATGCTGGTTGCAACCATTTAACAATACCAGCCGACCGGTGCAGCCAAAGAGGAAGAAAACACGAGCCTGCGGTTTATAACATTAAATCTAAGCAAAACATTAAATGGATTTATTGGTCGTACTATGATTCTAACATTTCAACCTTTTCCCTAAACTACATGAAGTCAAGGGATTAAAGTTAGTGCTCAGGTGTTGTGAATACACAACGGTCATATTCTTGGGTATTCACAGGAGCACAACCTGGACTGGTTTCCTCGGATGCGCGCCATGTCCCTGGTGAGCAGTGACTCAGAGGGGGAGCAGAATGAAATCAGGAGCCTGCAGGAGAAGCTGGAGTCAACCATGAGACTAGTAATCAACCTGTCTGGACAGCTGACGGAGCTCAAGGAGCAGGTATCTGCGCTACCGAGCTACAGATTCACTCGTAACGTAACTCACCCTCCCCGGATTTAAAAGTCTTCCGTCTTTTGGTTCCTTTTTGGTAGAGCCGTCGCCATTGTAGGGCAGCAGTATGTGCCAAAATATCACACCAATAAACAACAAACAACCCTCAGAGTGAGCAAGAAACCAGTAATATGGAAGCCACTGTGAAATGAGCTTTTACTATTACGTTCAAATTCAAACATGGAATTGAGATGGGCTTTAGCATTAATATGTAGCGGAGTTAGCACAACTGCGGACACTAAACCAGTCGTCTCTTTGTACACTGCAGATAGTTACTCCAAGTTCTCAGCTACACTACTCTGGATAGCTGGTTTTAAATTAACACTTTTTTTTAAAAAAAATGCCTGCATCTGCACATTCAGTTTACAATATAAACCACAAACATCTCTTCTTCCCCATTGGTTTTTGATGAGGTTGATGTGAACTATATCAAAAATCAGTAGATTTTGAGCAGAATTACAGCATTACTTGTTTACCGTCTTTCCCTTCTGAGAAACGCTGTAGGTAAACAGTAAAAACTGTGTTTATCTTTGTGACACTGAGCTTCATTTTAAAGAGATGAAACTCGTCAGTCAACCTAATCAGATTTAGATTGGTTCTTTTTCTGATCAGAAAACATTAGATTTTTGAGTGTTGAAGATGAAAATAGGTTTATTCTGGTTACAAACCCATCTTTGATGCATTTCCACTTTCTGCTCAGAGACATTTACATTTATTCATGTTCCCAGGTGCACTGGCAAAATCTTAAGAAGGCACCACTCATTTCGTTTTTTTGCTGTTTATCAGTTTAATAAAGTTTTTCCACCAACTGCCCTCTCAGTGCACACAGCTCAGTCTGACAGCAGCAATGCAAGGTGGCTAAGGTCATAATATTAGAATACAGAAGTCCCTGTAATTAAAATGTCACCTTTGTGCTCTTCTTCTTTTTTCCCCCCATTCAGATGACCGAGCAGAGGAAGCAAAAACAACGACTGGGACTTCTGGGTCATCCCCCACATCTGAACATTAATCCCCAGCAGCCTGCCTGATTTCCCTGGAGGGGAGTCCACCTTTCACCAGTGCCTCAGCACTCCTTGGCAGGGCAATGTGTCCAACTGTTTCAGGTGGATATCTGACTTTATGGTTCACCTGACCCTCATACAATATTGCTCTTCAGCAGACATGTTTGTGTCTATGTACGGTGAAAGAAGTTCTTACCCTGTGTGTGTAGGTGTGGGTTAAGTTTGCACAAAGTGCCTGGAGAGCTGCAAAGTCGATCCTGTAAGTCAAGGAAATGAACATGGTGACTCGAGCTTTAGGACCCCGAACATTTTGTGCCTTTTGTCCCTCCTGAAAGCCAAAAGTTCAGTCACATTGTTGCTGAAGGAGGTTTTCTCGTCAAGTGTCCTTTTGTCGAGGATCAAATCCTCCGTGTTGCACCAGCAAACTCAGGCCATAGGTTGATTTGAAGATTTGTTTCGGCACATTATTTAATAATTGGTTTTGTCTGACGGCAATAGGATTATATAATATGCAAGGTGTAAACGAAGATGAATTATTTTGGAGTTACTTGAGTTAATTGAGAGTTTATTTTGTATTTAAAAAATGAATACACGACAATCACAATAGCTTATCCATACTGTGTTTTTTTTTCTTTTCTAAAAACTTAAGTGTCTTTTATTTTTCCTCTTAATTTCGAGGTAGTTATTTGTCACTTTCTGAATTCCCTAGTATCTCTAGCTGAGGCCCTGCTTCTTGTAGGGTAGTTCACATTGAAACGTTTTGTAATGAAAAATTACATTGCCTTCTTAAAACCTGTCCATAGCTTTTACTTTAAATTATGTTTAGTACGAACATCCCTGGAGGGACCGTGAAAATCCTTACAAATATCTCTATATTGTGATTATTAATGGGGGCTTTATAGAAGCCAGTAAAACACAAGCCTTAGTGTGTCTACACTGAATTATGTATCGTTTTTTTACTATTTAGTCCAAAGCACTGATATTTTTGTAACACACAAGTACTTTGTAAAGCATCCTCATGAAAATGCCTTCTTGAGTGTTTGAGTGTATATGAGGTCACTTGGCGTGCTGCTTGACCAAACTAAGCTTTTCTACTATTGACGGTTTGTGTCTGAATTGTACATTCCATTCTTGGAGTTTATTTAAATAAAGAAAGTGTGTAAAATACTCTGCGAAAAACTATCTCTGAATTATTCTGACAAATTAAGAGGACGCCAGATGTCCTCTTAATGTCATACTAAAAGGAAACTGAGGTTTGGCTGGTATTTCCCCCCACAAGTTGCTTCATCGCAGTTTATTTTAATACTTCTGAGTGCGTCGTTAAATTTTAGCCGCTGACCAGTAGACAGTGTAGGTGCCACGGTTCTCTGTAAGCTGTTAAAGGCAGGAATGACTCAAGAAGTCTGTGGAAAAGTAGTTTGTAAATTATATGCTCTGTTCTCTACAAATGAGGAAGTGCACTCTTGTGTGTAAAGAAGGTGTGCTTATTTATTGGTGTGTACTTTTTGAGTATATGAAATTTTAAGACTTTAGAAGATGTACATTTATAGAAAATATTTAAGTTAATTAATTACTTGTTTATTTGGACTTCTTTTGGTTTAGTATAACAAAAATATTTTACAGAAAATCATCTTTATCCTTAACTGGTGGCAGTTTCATTCAAGAAAACGAGTAAATGATTTAATTAAATAAAGAGAAAAACCCAGGATCACTGCTAAAAACTCTGTGGGACCTTGTTAGAGTGTTGGGCATCATAAAGTTATAGTACTGTATACAGTATCTAAGACTGAATGTTTCTTAAATATTGCATAGAGACATTAATCAAGACGTTAATTTTAATCTCCATTAGAAAAGTGCCAGTCTTATAGTCTGGTGGTGTGTGTCTTAATACATTTAATTAGTTCAGATATATTTTAATTTGTTTCTTAATCATTGAGACAGATGGGACTATTGCATATATAATGACTGCAACAGTTATTTTCATTTGAAAGATAAGTTCATGTCTAATTTGTATCAATCCAAACATCACAATCAAAGAAATGTCTTTGAAATAGGACATTTTTTTATGTAAAGATAAAAGTATTCCACTATATGAGAAGTAGTGTGTATAGACTTTATTGCCTGCAAATGTTTTACTAGATATTTTACATCAGATTGTAACAGATTGTTCAAATACACAATTTCAGTCTTATTATAACAGTTAAAGGTATATCACCAGGTTACTGTTTTAGCCTAAGGAACGTTGTCACTGATGTGATCTGATTATAGCAACAACAACAAAAAAACTTTCTAGAACAAATCCCCCACCCACAGGCTGCCTTGTTGCTATTTCAGTCTCTGGTGGTTTTCCAGCAACACCATCAGTCGGACCTCCGATGATTTCTTACAGCTGGGTGGGTTTTTTGAAAGTTTTACAGGGAAATAGATATTTTCACTATCTTGTTACTATAGTAGAGATGTTATTAAAACGGGGATACATATGTTTGATCACAAAAATCATAGAAGAGGTATCATAGAAAACAAAAGTTTGGAGTTGTGCAATTTGAAAGTTGTGGTTTTTTTCACAGTTGCTTGTGTCAGATTAAAAAGATGGATTTTAAGGCTGCCTCTTGTGATTTAATGGAAAATTAGACTTTGGTTTGGCTTGTGACTGTGCACCATTAAGATGAAGTTTTCTGAAATTTTACAGCAATGCATTTTAAAATCTAGCCCTCATAGTATATGAATATTTATGCATGACAGTCACAAGAAAGTGTGATGAGTCACGTTTGTCATAAGTGATAAGTGAGTTGCACCCAAACCAAGCTTTTGTTTGCTGTCTTTTCCACCTCATAGATTTGCTGAAATTTATAAAATGTAAGTTCAAAGGCTAAACTCAAGGGCTCTTCCACAGCTTTTCAAAAAATATATAATCTGCCATATCTAGACTGGTCAAACTTAAATTGACACAAATGTGAAAAATGTACGCAAATGCAGGTTCCATCATGCAAAGAAAAAATTTAATGCATTGCAATTTATTGATTGGACATGGAAAGCTATCATCTGGCTGCCTTGATGCAAAAACACCTAGATTAGCAGACAAGGACTTGTGATATATTTTCTTAACAATTCTATTTTTAGATGTAGACGATGCAGCTTGGGTGGCTGCCACCTATAACAATATGAAAATTCAAATGAGCACTTTTTAAATTCGACTGGAGCCTCAAAGATTTAGAATAATGTTCATCTTTGTGGGTCTGTTTGACACCATATTTTCTAGAAGGGAAACACAAGTGAGGCATTTTTGAAATAAGAAAAATAAGGTCTTAAAACATAAAAAATAAAGGACTAGAGAGGAACGGATAGGGTGGGGGTGGGAGATGTTATTGTCAAGGGACAGCAGCAGGCAGGTGCAGCCACCGTGTGCAGGATAATCTGGATGGGCAGGGTCAGCGAGCTCCTGGGCCCATGAGGAGACCAACGTGACAGTCTGCACCGCCTCATGACAGTCCACACGGACCACACGCAGCAGCCCCGTCCACGTGGATCCTCCCGCCCCTATTTGAGCTGTGCACTTTCAAGAAAATATTATTGTTGTCATTGCAATTGTTGCATTGATTGTGCTACAAGGCCTCCCAAACAGTTCATTTTCCCCACTGATTATCTTTCCCAATCCTGCATTGTGCAACAGAACATCCCCACTGAGAGTCTTTTTATTTGCTGTACGTGTTTCTCGGCGGTAGGTAGCCTCTCTTCGCTCACGCAGAAACTCCCGCTGAATACTCCGCCGTCGCCGCCCTTCCCTCTTCGCTGCGCCGTCTTGTTTCCATACACTTCAGCATGGTGGTACACGGGATCCGCGGCGCGCCGCCTCCCTCTCTGACGTCCGTAGCGCGCGGGCCACTCAGGCGCCTCGCCCGGGAAAGGTGGGCCGTCCTCCCCGCGGAGGATACGGCGCCGCTTAACACGTGAGCCTCATGTGACAGAGGTAGGTCAGACCGAGCGGAGAGTCAGAGGGTTTATTTAACTCGTCGCTCCGAACTCCCCCACTTTCCCGACGCGCCACTAGGAGAGGGTGGACTTCCTCCTGCGGCGGGACCACGGCGTGGAATTTACATGGACTTAACCTGAACGCACCTGAGATAGCGCTTACCAATAAGAGCCGATCTAAAAAAAAAAATGACACGTTCTTAAACGTTTTCTGAGACATTTTTGATGCGCTTTAGCGTACTTCACTCGGCTCGTAAATAAATGCGCGTTTGCTTGTGGCTGAATTGGTGATATATTTATATACATATATATATATATATATATATATTTGGACCCGAACAAAGAATGGAGCGAGTCCCAAGCGAGCAACCGCCTCCTCTCTCCAAACACCAGCCTGACCTGTCAGACGTGCAGGGGTAAGTTACACTCCTTCCTAAACCGTGACACCTTTACCCTTAAAGTGTTGCCAGATTCCTTACGGGTTCGCTCTATTTTGTTTCTTTAGGATGGATTTCCAAATGTATGTTTATAAGCCTAGAAGAGGGATAAAAAGGGGAGAAGAGAGCAAGGTTTGTGTTTTTTCTTTCTTTCTGTTACATCTATTCACTTTATTACTTGTTGCAAACTTGTTACGACCCGACCGCAGAGCTTGTTGCACGTAATCTACAAGGAAGGAATTAGAGTAGCAGCAGTTCCCATAAATGGTTGACCCAATTTCTGCTATGACATAACTCCTGGATTCCTCCCTATGGGTGTAACTCCCTGCAAACACAAAGGATTTACGCAACGCCTGTGTTTATTTCTCGTAGGACACCTACAAGCTGCCCCACAGACTCATCGAGAAGAAAAGGCGCGATCGGATAAACGAATGCATCGCTCAGTTGAAAGATTTATTACCCGAACATCTGAAACTCACGGTAAGTTCACACTGAGATGGCTGGAAGGGAGAATGGGATGCGCAAATGTTGAGTAGTTTGCACCATCTAGTGGTTGTTCAGCGGTATTACAGCTGTGCGTCAGCAGCGCGCACCAAATTGGCTGCTGCCCAGTTATGCTCTGTCCTATCCTATCCCAACATGTTGCCAGTGTGCTATTAAACAAAGTTCAGTAAATGACGTGAGAATTTCCTCCGCCTTATAGCTGAATTGCTGTGAAAGTTGGAGAGCAGAAGAACCCTTTATGCCCAAGGGTTGTGCAGCTTAGCCTCTGTTTTGAATAAGCAGTTAAGATGTGCTGACTTTGCGTGTCTTCCGCAGACTCTGGGCCATCTGGAGAAGGCTGTGGTTTTAGAGCTCACGCTCAAACATGTGAAGGCCCTCACTTCTCTTCTGGAGCAGCAGCAGCAGAAGATCCTTTCTTTGCAGAGTGGCATGCAAATCGGTGAGCGACAGACATTTGCATACATGTAGAAGATAATGCGTCAAACAAATTTATCGAGGTGGCGTTGTGCAGATGTTACAACAATTTATCTTTTCCCAACTGAACGAAAATTACAGTTTCTTGCAGATTTGCTCATATGGGTTTTCTTGAATTATTTTTTTTTTTACAGAACAACCCACTGTTAGCCAGGAGAAGTCAGAGGAGATGTTTCGCTCTGGTTTCCACATGTGTGCCAAGGAGATTCTCCAGTACCTAGCCAATCATGAGGCTGATGGAGACCTGACTCCAACTCATCTCGTCGGCCATCTTCACAAACTGGCTGCTGAAGTGCTGCAGAGCCCGGCTAGACCTCACACCCCTCACAGCCCCAAACCCGAAGAGGTTCCGGCCTACCACCAGCGCCAGCCTCACAAGGAGATGGCCACCACCTTGCCCCCTAAGCCCACTGAGGGCTTTGGGAGGAACTGCGTGCCAGTTATCCAGCGGGCATACGCGCCAGCGAGTGGCGAGCAGAGTGGAAGTGACACAGACACAGACAGTGGCTATGGGGGGGAGCTGGAGAAGACTGAAGTGGGGGCACTGCAAGGACGCTCTGATTATTATGGTCATGACAGCCAGCAGAAGCGACCGCTGGGAGACAGGCAGAGCTCTGCCATCAAGCAGGAGGACGACGAGCCGCGCCACAAGCGACCCCGTGTGGAGTCTTCTGAGGATGAGGTGCTCTCAAGTGGAGAGTCATCGATTTCATCATCCTCCAGTGGTTATGGTAGTTACATGAGCACATCCCCCACCCACCCACCTCCCCCTCCTCATCCTCTCTGCCTGCCGTTCTACCTCATCCCCCCCTCAGCTGCGGCCTACCTACCAATGTTGGATAAATGCTGGTATTCTGGAGCAGTGCCTATGCTCTACCCTGGCATTGGAGGCTCCTCACCCACCATGTCTGGCGACAGACCACCACCTCCACTTGTGTTGTCCCCTAGAGGAGGCTCTCCTGCCCCAGCCCTATCTCAGACCCCCATGGACTCCCCTGCTCTCCTTCAGGCACTAAAGCAGGTACCACCCCTCAACCTGGAAACCAAAGAATGAGGAATGAAGGAACAGGCGAAGGGACAATGCCTTTTCTAATGGCCACAGTCAACAAGTGGACAACATGACTGAGCTGTTTGTAATCTATAATCGGTCATCTTCTCTTTTCCTCATCCGGGCGTCGGCTAGTACCAACTCACACTGGGAGGAATGCAAAACTCTGGCTGAATGTTTAAAACTCAGTGGTTTTCCTAATTTACAAACATACTGTTTGAACCCTGAACTGCCCTGCACATACATACAGATTGGTTGAATGTAAAGAAAGAAGTCTTTAAGATGCTGCTGTGGAAATGTAAAAGCCTACAACAACTATCCATCTCACTAGTTGTTGTGACAAAGAATTGCCATGTTGTACTTTACTTTAAAAACATTTTGCACCAAAATAGTGGTAATTAATCACCCAAAGTTTGTTGCCTACGTCTTTTGTTCACCATTCTGTTCACTAAAATGCCCTTTCTCGACTTGATATTGATGACTTTAAACACCCAGAAGTTCTGAAGTGTGTACAGAATGAGTAAGGAGATGGCCTTAGTGGATGAAGGGACAGGCCACTACACGGCCAAAACGAGTGACATGTCTTGTTTTTGTGTTGATGAACTGAGAGGGATTTCTGTAATTATTGTTCATAGACTTCTTGTATATTTCTATTTTTGATACCTGTGCTTGCACTCTGCTCTCTCTCAGGCAGCCGGAGGGATTGCAGAGTGTGGACAATGCTGCGTACTCAGAAAGTGTACATTCTGTAGCACTGTGCTGGACCTGGTCTGCGTACTCGACGTGTTTTCTGCTCAAGTCAAACCCGGTGTTTGTTCTTGCTGTTGCCTTTTACTTGTGAGAAGCTGATAAACTGCAGATGTTTATTCTCTGTACAATGTATTAAACCTGGAGTCAAAGATATGAGGAAGGGGTGAAGTGAATGTAAGTTTTACCAGAAGACTAGTTTTCTATAGAAAGTGAGGTACTTAAGGTTTTATATTTTGGGACCTAAAGAGAGATGTTTGATGTACATATTTTGTCTATAAATGTTGATATAAATCATAAGTGTATTAATAAAGTATTTTTCCCATGGATATTTGTTTTTATTGTGTGTATCTTTTAATTATTAAAGATGTGGGTGATGACAATAAAACATTTAGATACGTTCCAACAAGCCACACCTGGAAAACCTTGACTTTTAGCTTCCTCTGCTGGCTATGTGCTAATTATTTGGAAAACAAAATTAGTGTTAAGCTAAGCCACTTTGCAACAAAAGCAATTTTATATTTGCTCCTATACAATTTAGTTTTTGTGCTTAGTTTCAGATCTAAAGATGCTCAAGTTAAATCAAAAATGATTAAACACTATTATTTGTAATAATCACAGGCCCAGATGAATAAATCAAGTTGTTGACTTTGCAGCAATTCCTTGTCCTTGCAAGCATTTGACAACAGTAGAAAGTATCCACTTATAACATTTCATCTCAAAGTGTTTTTCCTACTGTCATTTAGTAGGAACTCTCAAAATGTCAAGTCATCTAAAGTCAAAGGTCATCCCAGCAACTTGAAATATCATTACCTTCAAATTAGTTTTCCTTTGACTGATATTGATCTGTTTGATGATCACTGTGAACTTTAACTGATGAGTTGTTTTTAATATAAGTGGAATAAAGTACTTGATACAGTTAAGGGGTCATGATCAAGATATCCACCTGTTGTATGACTGAAGTCTTCCCTAATTGTACTTGTTTCTGCTGACCTGTCTACTTAAACACTGAATACCTCCAGCAATGCATAACTTGGACCTGTGAGCATTTTTTTCCTTGTCTCTTGCTCTTATAAAGGTGACTAAGATACCTGTTGTCATTTACTCTTTGATTTTAAAAGTGATAAATCAATTGCAGATCAGTGAGTGATAAAGATGCTGGTATAACCTTTTAGAACTTTCATATTTTATTTATTTCCTGTAGTAGCTGGTGATCCACCTAAATGTGTTATTTTTCCTCTATTACCATCTGCTGGGCATTTAAAGGTATCACAACGTATAGAATATAATGGAATATAATAGAACAAAGGAGAATATTTTAAAGTCATTCTTATAAAAACATCATCAAGCAGCATCTGATCAGCTGTCAATAAAGTACCATCAACAACCAAATACTTAGAACAAAGGACCAGTAAATGGCTCCTGTGAAATATTGCACACTTCCTTCCATTACACTAAGGCAAAAAGAGAAAGGGAATCTGCCCAGATCTAAGTGGGAATCCCCAATCTTCCTTTTTTAACAAGCTTTATGGAGATGTTGATTTTGTTTTCCAGAGGAGGACTTGGCTCCTGACCTGACTGCCAAAGGTACCAGATCCAGGTGCATTGACCTCAGTGTTACTATTCTTTATTCACCAAAGAACTGAGCTGACCTGAACCAGAAGAGAAACACCTGTAGGCCGCGATTAAAGTAACCTCAGAAAAATCAGAGGCTGATCACCTCCATGTCACAAAACAATAATTAATGCAATAGAAAGCCCATCTAAGTATTGAGTTCAAATGCAAAATAATACATTGATACATTAGGCTGGCATTCCTGTTTTAAATATGATTTTATGTTTTTTATTATTATTTTAATTTTATTGTTTCATTTTTTTCTGTGCCAAAAAATGTGACGTCGTTGTCGATATTAGCGAAATACGCTTTCTTTCTTTAACACATATGTGTATCAAACTAAGCTGCGTTACACCACAAGGGGGCGATCGAGGCTTAAGAATGAGTTCAGTGCAGTTTCCTGTTCTGGAACAAAGAACTTGTTTGGCAAGTATTTTTGCTGAACGAACTCACAGTTTCTATACATCTATATTTTGTTAGATATCGCAGAAAAGTATTATTATTGTTAACTGATGTCATTAAAATGTTTTTCATAGAAACACAGCTTTTTTGATCAGGATTTCTAAAATTAAGTTTATGGGTTAAGATGATATATTGCAGATTTATGAAACATAAGGAATTAGTCTTGCACACATCCTAAAGCTGCTTTACCTTTTCCAAATATACAGCATTTTGTGCAGTAAAGCAGAATATTATGACTTTATTTCCCCCGACAGAGCAACAAGTAGTTAGTTCAGACAGGCAAGAACCTCTATGGGTCTCCCATGAAATTGTGAGGTAGGATTTAACACAGTTTGGGCTGCTAAATATCACTTTCTCTCCACGGAATAAAATATTGAAATACATTTATGCGAGTTATGATTATTTCCCTTCAAGAAGTAAGATAAATCAGATTCTCTTTTACCTATGACTCACATCTTGACTCAGTTATTATCTTTGGACCGAAAGAGGAACGAACCAGAGTCAATGCGCAGCTTCTTTTACTACAACTACTAACCAGGAATCAGGCCCGAAACCTGGGAGTAGTGATGGACTCTGACCTGAACCTCCAGAGTCACATCAAATCAGTCACAAAGTCGGCTTTCTATCATCTGAAGAACATCTCCAGGATTAGAGGACTAATGTCTCAGCGAGATCTAGAGAAGCTCATNCATCCATGCGTTTATCTTTAGCCGCATTGATTACTGCAACAGCGTCTTCACGGGTTTGACTAATAAATCAATCAAACAGCTGCAGCTGATCCAGATGCTGCTGCTCGCGTTCTCACTAAAACCAGGACAATTGTTTAAAGTCTCTACACTGGCTCCCTGTGGCTCAAAGAACAGACTTTAAAATACTGTTGTTAGTTTATAAATCACTGAACGGTTTAGCACCACAATATCTTAAAGATCTGCTAGTGCCGTACCAACCGTCTAGACCCTTCAGATCTTCTGGTTCTGGTCTGCTCTGCATCCCCAGAACCAGAACGAAACGAGGAGAAGCAGCATTCAGTTTTTATGCACCACAAATCTGGAACAAACTTTGGCTGATATGTTATGTTTTAGATTTGATATTCATTTTCCCAACTAGCTGCTGCTCTCCACAGTTCAAAAACAAACATGCTGGGTTAGCTGATAACTCTAAAATGGCATGAGGATTTGAGTCAAATTATAGCTTTAAGTGCATCATGAACTTTGGTCATATCTTTACAGCCATGATTACAAACCAGTAGGCCCACAATGATCAGAGAAGCAGGGGAAACAGGATAATCTTGCAGAAAGTGAGAAGCTTATAACTTGATTACTAAGGAGAGACAGGTGGCTGATTGGAAACAGGTTGCAGCTGTGAGAGAGGGCAAACCATGCAGGCTGAGGAAAACTGAATAGAATATAAATAAACAACAAAAGAAGACTAACACTAATTAAAGAAAGCTAAATTCAGATCCACAAAAAAAGTAAGAATGACACTGAAAAATCAAATACAAAAGAAAGAACTGAAATAGGAAGATTGAAACTGATACGAATAAACAAGGGCAATAAAAAAACACATAAGAACACCCAAACACCTGGAGATAACTACAAATGTAATCATATTGAAGGGATTTCTGGACTAATATCTCAGCCTGCACCAAGTTTGGGCCACAATAAAACTTAAATTTTCTATTTTTACTTTTTGTTATTTAGATTTGAACTTGTTGGTTGTCTTTGGTCTTCATTGTTCTGCAGCATAACTTTAAATGCATGGTTCTATCAAATGTGGCAGGTCACATCAGGGTCATGAAGCAACAAAGCAGCCTCAGAACAACCCACTGCCACAGCATGTTTGAATTTTGGTATGATGTTCTTTTTGTATGATGTGTAATTCTCCATATCTTATCAGAACACAAACCTTACATATAATTTCAAATTTTTTGTCTTGTCCTCAAAATATTTTCCCAAACGTCTGTGGGACCATTGAGACTGTTTGGCAGTAGCGTTTTTACTCTTTTTGATCTGAAGTGGTTTTGACTTTGGGACCTTATCATAAATAACATTTCATCCCAGATTCCTGAAATTATGAACACAGCGCTTAACTGTAACTATCAATGTAGTTCTGGGCTTGGTAAATGGGCAGCTCTTAGGAAGCCTTCATGGTGTTCAATGTTTTCTCTTTATCTGGACAACTCTGACTGCAGTTCACTTAGCTTTGTGAGCCTCTTAGCTTTGTGACAACTGATTTCATGGACATAAATGCCTTTGTTTCTACGTTATTAGGTTAAAGAGGCAATTTAATTTCTGCACAAGTTAAGGTTAGTTTGAATAGATGTTTTTTTCCCTCCTCAATAAATAAAACCATCATTTGAAAGCAGTTGGGATTTGCTGAAGTTATCCTTATCTGTACTGAATCGTACTAATCTCGAACATTTGACAACAAAATACATATAAAAGGAAACCTTAAAAGGAGAAAATATTATCACTTTTGTGCACGGTCTATTCATTAAGGCGGGTTTTTTTTTTGGTACAGTTTGATGTTAGTTTCGATGTGTGTTTATTTTGATGAACAATCTTTTGCTGAACACAAAGTGTTTTCGTTTTCTTCCTGTGGCCCCTGAAACTCACGCATATAGTAACTGCATCCAGCAGCGGAAACGCTGAAGCTTTTAAAGCGAACACTGTGTACGATGAAGCTGATGTATGGACTTATTGGCTTTACTGGTTAGCAGCAGTGTTTCTGCGCTCTGATTGGCTCAGGGCGCAGTGATGCTGTCTGCATCCTGCTCTGTCAGGCAGGACAGGAGGGGAGCGGAGCGGGAGGCGCGGCTCGGAGATCATCACTTAACAGAGAGAGACAACATAATCATTTCCCTCGTCATGTGAAACAGATGTCATTTGTCAGCATGTGTGGGGTGACAAAAGCGGCGGCCGCTTCCAGTTACCCGTGATCCTCGTCCTTCTGCTCGTCCTCTAAGACGGCGGCGGACGGCAGAGTCTGACTCAGTGAAAGTCTCACCTTTCCGCTCGGTGAACGCCGGCAGTGAGAAGTCAGGAGCCATGAGTGCGTCCGAGAACGACCCGCAGAGTTTACTGTGCTACCAGGTAAAGTGTGTTTTTGCTTCCTAAAGTGCAGCAGCGCAGCGAGCAGGTGCGTCGTCCCAACAGCTGGAACTGATCTGAGCGGAAACAAACTCGGAAATGGAGAGTTCTCACATTTTCTTAACTATCCCCCCCGTGCGTTAACTTAGAGACGCTCCCGCGCGCCACCGAGGACTGGGATGTTTGACAGAACGGGGATTGTTGATGCTGTTGTTGTTTTGTTGTTGTTTTTTTGTGAGGTACCAGCACGTGCATCGGTTCCGAGATCGCATCACGTTGCATTGCACAAACGGACCTCAGCTGCCGAGATCACCGCTCAGGCATAAACTAACGCGCCTCCTCTGGATGGAGACGTCATGGCCACATTACTGGGAGAGCGCAGAGAGTTATTGATTAGGGACAGAAGGATGTCCGCTGAGCACAACTGCTCGTCCCCTGGGGGTCACGTGTTGTGAGGAAGGAGAATAGGATTCGGGCCTTTTATTTATTTCTTTTGGAGATGTGTTTATTTAGTAATTACCCCCAAATGACCTTGACGCCATTCCTTCACCGTGTTTCATACGGAGCTCTCTCTACTTTGAGTGAGAACATGGCAGACAGTGTGTCTTAAACTGGGGAAGCAGGGACATCCAGTACCCTGTTAGGTCCCCCTTCCACTTTACTCTGCTGCATAATAGTTTAATGGAATTGTTGCAGGCTGTACCTCAACAGTCATGTCATCACTGTGTGTTAGACTAACATCCTGTCCATGTGCAGGAAACAGGCGGAGAAGAACCAGAACTGAGCTGGAGGGTCTCAGATATCAATGGAGCGCTTTCAGACCAGGGGGAGAAATGGCCTCTGAGCATCACCCTTGAAGCAAATTATGCAACCTTATTGTTGTGTGTGTAAGGCTGCCTATCTGAAACACCTGGACTGTGCAGTCTGCTTTTCCTGCAACTCTTTTCATCTGGAACTTGCTTCAATGTCCACTTACTACGGCCACAGCCAATGAGATACCCAGATGACAAACTGGTCATGAAAAAGATGTCAGATAAATCAATTTTTGTCAGAGGAAACCACACACAAAAAATATTGTCAAGGCAAAAGAAAAAAAATGGATGCATTAGTGAACTCCATTGCAAATACAATGGCTGTAAACATGAGACATGAATTAAAACTAAACCTTTAACATGAAACATCAGTATGTTTCCTTAATTCAAATAGAGTTGTCTTTTTAAACTCTACGACAAAGTCAAATGTTTAAAATATATTTTCTCAAGTCCAGTCCAATTTGGTACTGGACTTAACTTTAGCATCTCCACAAGGTCTTTTTCTTTTTGTCTGGGTTGGATACAGACAATTTGTACCAGAGTATTTTGGTTTCTGGGACTCAGAGCCATCTGAGGTACTTCAATCTGCATATTATTATTTGAACAAATGCCAACAATTATGCGCATTATTATTTGCATATTATTATTCTGAATTTCCCCCAGACATGTAGAAATTGTAGCCAGAGGACAGAGATTAAAATGTTTTGGTGAAACTATAACTGCATATTGCTGTCTGTGGCAAAAGATTACTTTCTGAAGTTCAAACTGTGCACCAAAATGAAAAGAATGGCAATCTCAGTTACTTTGTGGCACAGTTGTTGGTGGTGAATGTTCTTAAAAAGTGTTGACATACTGGAATATTTCTGTGTAACTATCACAGCAATTTTCAAAGAAAGAGCATTATGCAGAGATATTGAAGCAACATTTGAAGAAACTGAGTCTTCTATCTGGACAATGACTTGACAAATGCTACAAACCACCAAATTAGTTGAGAATAGGCCTTGGCACAAGGAAATAATTATCTTCGGTCACAAAACTAGAATTTTGTGGGCTGAGCCGAAAAGGTGTGTGCGAGGAAAGCTGCTTACAAACGTGACTATTGCAGCGGTTCTGTGAGAAGGAATGAGTCAAATTTTCAGCACACTGTGCGTGCGAAGCCTGTGGGAACATATCCGAATCCTCTGACCAGAGTAATAGAGTTCAAACGCAATCCTACGAAAAACAAATGGAAATTCGTAAACTTCTGAATTAGATGCAGATGAATTAGATTAGATTGTTCTCATAGTTCTAAAATTTTGACATAATTTATTTTGTTGTTCTTAATTGACTTAAACAAAGAAAAGCTGAATGATTTAATATCAGAGAATTTAAAAGATGGACTTTTTAACAGACTTGTGTAAATATCTCGTGCACCGTTAACATACCGTGTGTTTGCTGTTGCATTCCTCTGCTCTACTGCATTACAGTTGTTATTTGGCATGTGTCCCACACTTTGGTTTTAATCAGTTTATTGGCACAGTTTCCATTTAGCTGGAGCGATCCATAAGCAAGTCTGACTGAATGTGAACTCTGGAGAGTACAACTGTACACATTGGTATGCAAGTAGTACTCAGTATATCCCTCCATATATTAAAAGAATGTACTTATGTAGCATACCTGAAGGCAAAAATAAGGTTGTACACAAGATTAAAAATGTACAACTTTATATTGTTTTAAATTTGACGATTGCTACTTCTTACATTTATGTAAACAATTAACTTAAGGTTTACCATAAAAGGTAGAAAATATAACATTTGGTTGCTTAAAAGAGTAAAATGACCTAATATTACATATGTGAGTTTACAGCTACTTTATAAAACTTCACTTACCTCATTCATTCAAAAGAGGCTAAATTAAATGCTTCTTGTAATTCCTGAACAGTTTTCTTGAAAATAGAAGGTTTTCCCCCAAAAGCATTAAGAAGACAAAATAAAGACGCTACACTTTTTCTACTCTTCAACCACAGATCAAAGGGAGGTTTTATATCGAGGGGGAAATGTCAAAACGGGCCTGACTTTGTGGATCATCACTATGGATTAAGAACTGGTCTTAATTTGATGGGATTATTCTTCAATTGAGTAACAAAGTCAAACAGAATTCATGTTCAACACATGAAGGAAATACAAAGCAGAAATCCTGCAGGACATTTACACAAAATTAGGCAAGTGTAGCAAAGCTGTAATGCAAACTTGCAAAGCAATTATAGGTCTGGGTCTAACTCAGTTGGGAATATTTTCTTCTCAAGCTGTTTTGGTTCTTTCTGTCCAGAGCAGAGCCCAGGTCAGTAGGATCATTTACCAGATGGGAGACATCAAGAGGGACAGATCAGCCAAACATAGTTAGACTACACATTATTCAGGTGGATGCGAAAACATAAATCGGCGCTACTGGGTAAAATTATAGTGCTATATCAAAAATATTGCGCATTAAAAAAAAAGGAACTCTGCATTTTTGAAACAACTTGTTGCTCTATACATACTGTCTCATGACTGGAGTTTGGTTTTAGAAATGATAATTGCACACTCATTCAGAGAAACTGAAACTGTTTTGAAGGATGTCAAGAAGTTCATACGTCTCTTATATTTCTAACATGTCACCTATATGATGAAATAATGTTTTTTTTCTATTTTGTGAAATTAGTCCAGTTTAGCAAATTAGAAGTGACATTGACTTTTATCTGCATATTATCCTGTAGATAAAAAAAAAATCTTATCTGACACATTAATGTGCACAGCAGCACCAATAATGTTGCCTGGCATCATGTTAGGCCATGTTACACCTGTTATTATCCAGGATAATAATATGATCTGGAGCAGATGGAGCAATAAATGACCGAGGCATCAGCCTGATGTTAACTGATACATGTGGTTCTTGAGCCGGAATGTCATGTTTTCCCGCCCTTAAGAATTAATAAAAGAACAAAAAAAAATCACATTTCAACCAAAGAATGTTCAGTTTTGGTCTTATCACAAAGCATAGCAGCATCCTGCCTTGTCCATGTGATGCCTTGCAAACTTAAAATACTTCAGAAATCTGTCTGGGGAGCATGATAAAAAACAAAAAAAAAATTCCCTGGCTTTGTCATGCGCACCATTGTTTCCACTTTCCACTGGTGAACTTGCAAATATTAACATTAGGCAATGTGACGCAGTTATGTAAAAGTTACACCGAGTTCTTTCAGGCTTCACACAATAAAAGCCTTGATCTGGAAGTGATCTTTGTTAAACCAGCTCACAAGTTGAGGCTAACAATGACCCCAAATTTCCTCCATTTGTACAGAATCACTTTATAAATAAGAAAGATGGTTTTGTAACTATTTCTGTCCTGATAAGCATCAGTGCCTCTTTTCTGAAGTTCAGTTTTCCTTTTTTTCTTGGTTTCCTGACTTTCTCGGTGCTGTGATGATCAAAGAGTCTGTGTAAAAATCTGCTGAGCAAGTGCCAACTTTGCATGATTTTGTAAATTATGATAATTTAATGCAAAGTTGGCATTTTTCATGGACTTTTAATACAACTTTTAGAGCAACTTTGCATTAAAAGTGTCAATATTTACCAAATGACACTTCATGACATCTGTCATAAACATTCATAAAGACTTCTTTATGTTCATGACGGGTGTTATGCCATGTTTATGACAGTGTCATGTCAGTCTTATGCACACTCCTTCAAATAAAGTGTTACCAAAACCTTTAAGCAGCTGACCACCTTAGACACGGGGTTTGTTGTTTTTAAATATTATAATTTGATTAACTACTCAGCAGTTCTAATTGTGAAGAGTATTGCTGTTTTCCCACCCAAATATCCTGCTAATATTTGTAGAAAGAAAACAATTAGAGGCAGCCTTGTATGTGTGGAGCAGAATGAGGTGACTCATGCTACTCGTGGGCTGAAGCAGTCAAAACAGCCGCCCCTCTCCTTCCATCTTCTCCAGCCTCCTTCTCTCCTGTCTTCGCTTATACCATTACCTCTTATTTTCATCCATTCATGTTCAGCCCTCCTCCGAGTGAAGATATGTCCCTTGTGTCTCTGTAGCAGTGAGCTGGAAACACTGCAGCGCTGTGAGCGGGGGCAGCAGCTGCCCGAGGACATGTTACGAAGTGCCAGTCTTGGACCTCAGACGCCAAACTCTGTTCAGGAAGTGACAGGCCCAGTTGTTAGAGTCAGGATCTGTGTTCCTGCTGTCAGCTTAGGAAGCTTCAGGGATGGAGCAAGTAGCTGGTGTGGCTTCGACAAGGGAAACAGGGAGGTGTTTGGTGGAGATTAGATGATGAAACTTGGGTACTGTAGAGTGACACAATATGCAGTGGTGGTTGCATTTTTGCCTTAAAAAATAATCTCTGACCCCATTTACAGATGAGATGGTAACATCTTCAAACGATGATAGAACAACCTTGTATTTAAGCGCACCATGCACTGCTTCAATATGTGACGTCATGAACAAAATGTAAAGGAATCAAACTCTGTATGAGGAAGAGAACTGTAGTCCTTCAGAGGTCTGATTCATTCTTGAGTAACATTTCTAGACACCCAAATGTGACGCATTGATCTGCTCAATCAATAATGATCAAGAGTAAACCGTACAGAAATCTCCAGGTACAATGCAGTTCATTAAAGAGACGGGCTCTGTGTCCAAGAGATAAATGTGTTTTTGGTGAAAGATGAGTGTATCAACCCCAGAATAAAAGGAAAAGATGTTTGGTAGATGCCAACTGAAGCTGGTTACAGAGGGACATTATCTACAGTAAAACAAGTCCTGTGCAAAAATTGGCTGAAAAAATCCATTACCCAAAAAGAAAAAAAGACAAATCCACGTCTGAAAATGCTCTCAAGGACAAAAGACATTAATGCCTTGCACTCTAATAAAACTAGGATAATAATCTTTGGTCACTGCATGAAATATTAGAGGAAGCATCGCTACTTCTCAGCCAGAAAATTTAAACATTTATACATATCACAATTTTGGAATAAAAAAGCATAACTTTTATAATTATATTTTTAAATATAATAATAATAATAATAATAATAATAATAATAATAATAATAATAATAATAATAATAATAATAATAATAATAATAATGAAATATCCTCTTACACAATTTTTCAATTTTGAGCCAGCAGTGATTTTAGACTATTTCTATCTAAAGTTGATTCTAGCAACTCTAAAAAAAAAGCATAAAGCAACTATCATTTGAGTTAGCTACGCTTCAAGTAGCTCACCACGTGGTGGTTTTTGTGTCTTTCCAGAATGAAGCAGCCTCTTCTTAGGCAACCAAAGTTTATTAGAAACTGGATTTCCTTTCAAGGAATATTACACTGATTTTTTTGACAAAATATGAACATTTGAATATTTTAATAGCTTGACCAAAAGAAAATTACTGTTTTGAAGATATGTTTATCTGACTGTTTATTAATGCTGCAAAGGAATCAGGACTTTTTAAATTCCTCTCTATTTCTTGATTATTCTTGATTTCTTGTCCACTTTATTCATGGCAGATATATTTTAAAGAAAATCTTGTTTCAAACAGTGACACATTTCTTATCGCGTAATTATGGATATATTCATTATTTCCAATAAGTATAAATATAGTGTAGCTTTCTTTTAAGGTGGGCCACAAATGTAGTTTGCCATGTTGCCAGCAGATAAAAATGTAATGTACTATTTCTTATAATATTTATTGTGAAAGTTTCTAAGTTCTGACCAGCTCAATAATTTTTTTCTTAAGTACTTTGATATACGAGTATGAGGTATGAATAAATTTGCGCTTAACATTTCACACTAAGTTGGGAAAAAGAAAAGATCAAACTGTAAAGCACGGTGGTGGTTGCATCATGACTTATCTTGTGTGTCAGACAAAGTGTAAGGAATAGCAAAGAAAAACATAACTTTGAGTCAAATAGCAAAATAATTGGAACTTTAAAGTTTTAGTTTTTTATTTATCAGAGAACGTGGTCGGGGTAACGACATGCGTCATCATTCCGGCAGTGTGAGGGAAGACGGGTGATGTCCCAACACCTGGATAACAAATATTAATTTCAGTGCTTTTTCCCTGCTGTTTGACATTGGAAATAAATATAGCAGAAATAATTATTCAGTGTTGTGTGCAGCCTGGTTCCTCTCATGGTGCATATAGAGTGTGAGGACATTTTGATGTAACACATCGATTGGCCCACTTAGTCGGGACACAGGGATGCAAATTGTTGTTGCTCAACCAGTTTGAAAGTGTTTTACTTTAACGCAGCCGCACTCTCTGTTTGCATTGTCGGTAATGTTGTTTTTCAACAAATATGAAATTCCAGGAAGTGAGGCTGAAGGAAGGAAATTCACGAGAAAACATTTTTACAATAAAACATAAACTCACAAGAGAGAATTTTTTGTGAATTATGTAACAAATGCTCCACTTTTTCTTACTGTGTATCAGTTCCTTAGTTCTTCTGTCAAAACCTCTGCGTGAATGTTATGTATGGTTTTTCTGCATGAATTGGAGATTTTTCAGTATCAAAAATAGGACACTTGTGTAACTTTACTTTTCATTACCATTCTGGGAATCCAGCATATTTTTAGCGCGTTGTGCTTTACTGGAAAACACTGTGCATATTTGAATCTCTTGGTGATTGATGGCAATGCTCTATTTTTGGCTCTCACATGCTGAGACTTGAGATGAGACAGTCTAAAGCCATCCTAGGAGTCAGTGTTGTGGGCCCAAAGATGCATCATACAAAAAGAAAGATGGTTAGGAATCGGCCAACAGAAAAGTTAGCTGCCTCCTTCTCACATTTAATTATGTCTTAACCACAAACTATCATGTTTCTATCGAAACTGTATGATGTAGACCAACAGAAACCAGTGCACAACTCTGGAGTTGAAGGAAAACATGGTTTTATTTTGTTGTTTTAATCAGAAAGCTAAAAGTCACAAGTTGTTGTTTGTTTTTTTGCACGCCACACATTTCAGATATTCCTACAGCAACATGGAAATCAAGTACCGTTTAAATTTGTTAAAACTACGTACTACTTTTTGTTGGGCTGTTGCATAAAGATCCCAATCAAATACATTAAAGCTTCTATTTCTGACAACCATTTTTGCCAGGCATAGTGAATTAGACCACAAACAACTCAAATGTGAATATGCAATTAAAGACAGTAAAATTTAAAGCTTATGTATGTTTGTATGAATACTGAAATGTTTATGATCAACTCTCCAAATTACAGCATATGTGAAAAACGTGAATGAAAGCTTCCAACGGAAAAGCATCAATCGCCTTCAAGTGTTTTTTGAAATTTTTTTCTTTCATGACTTCCTTACAATTGTTCAAATGTTTGTGTTGAGCAACCTTTGATTTAGCTAAATTCAGACCAATAAAAGTTACATAATCTTCAAATAATAATCAAGTATTAAAATCAGCATGTGATGTTCTGGTAAAAAAAATATAGACGGAGCAGAATGCCTTTGTTGAGAATACAGTTAAGTTTAAACTCTTTTAATCCACATCACAGTTTGTTTTCAGTTCCTCCATGCATGTATCACATGATTTTCTCTGGTAACAAGGATTCCCCTGTGTGCATGTGCCCCTGTTGGCTCCAGCATGCCCATAAAGGGCAGATCCTCAAGGGCATGCAGCCATTTTGGGTCCAGCTCTGTGTGAGTTCTGTGGCACGGAGGCGCTAATCTGCATGAGTCATAAACCACATCCAGAAGCTGCTGCTGCCGATACCCAGCTAAGGACAAGAGGGAAGACAAAAGGGACGGTTGCCAGGTGATAGAATCTGGTGGCGACACGCAGATTATTTTCCCTGCGAGCGTTCATGCTTTGAGGGTCGCAGATGTGTTCAGCGGCAGAGACAAGCACAACCTCAGAAGTGCATCACAAGCTTTTAGCTAAAATACTTAATGTGACACAAAGGGAAGTGAGATGTGAATGACAGGGAACCGTTAACCTGCTAAAAAACACTCAGTTGCATAAACGTGGCTATGGTGTCGTTACTGAACTGTGACCCGTGTAACCTGTTTCTTTACTCTTAACTAACATGTAAAGAAAAGTGCAACATCCAGCAGCGCTCCTGTTTATCATTTGAAAATTCCACACTTACTTAGTTTAAAGTGACCAAAGTCCTCTCCTTTTCTAACTATTTTTAGTTTGTCAGTACAAAACCAGCTTGACAATGACGGATGAATGGGTATATGGACCACATAATTAGATAATGGCATAAGGAATTACATTTATTGACAGTCGTGTTTTCTTTTCCATTACCTAATGGTTACACAGAGTCTTAAACTTCATCCTCCTCCATTTCTTTCTTCCCTTTATTTAGACCAAATTGATCCAGATTGATCAGATGTGATGCTCTGCCACCCATTCTGGGACAGAAAGCTTTTAGAGTTGTTTTTTTATCTGCTCCCTCCTGCAGAGCATCAGTGTAAGTTAGTAAAGCTCTAATTCTGATGCCTCAGGCATGATTTGAAAAACAATACGCAGGAACCGGGTTCACCAGCACAGCTGCAGACACTGATAACACAGTTGTGCTTTTGAAGGAGAATCTGAACTACAATTTCAGAGTACAGGGAGATTTGACTGGTTGGTAAAACTGCTCGAAATCAGAATGTGATGTTTTTACTAATCTAGAATTAAAGATAACTTTCTGTTTATGTAAAATAATTATTGCAAGACATTACTTGTCTTGTCACAATTTTGTTATCAAAGATTTCTTACACCGTGACACTTGAGAGACAGACATGTTCCTTTCTAAATTAATTATGGTGAGTTCAGTAAGACTGAGCGATGAAGAACTTGACCTCAAGGTAAAATAGTGGTTAAAGGCATAACTCATCTAAAAGCAACATACAACACCATGAGGCAAACATATCATCAGATCGTTTCTGAATCAATGCAGTGAGTGTGGGGAAAAAAACGTTCTTTTGTGTTCCCTCACAATATGCTGACTGCCATATTTTCTGGTCTATTTTGTATACAGTTACAAATGTCGATTTAAAATGTCAAATATATACACATTTAAATAGCCTCAGTAAAAACGTGTTCATTATTAACTCTTTGGTGCAAAAAAAAAGATTGAAAATTGATTTATTCGCTGCATGTTTATGTCTGTTTGTGTAAGTTTGAGGTGGAACTGCACATGAAAATGGCAAAAGTTTTGCAAGAGAAAAGAGTCCTGCATGTCCCCTGGAGGTCTCCAGATGTTCCTGACCCTGGACTGTGAAAGATAAGAACCAATCAATTAGGAGGTTTGAAGCAAACTTTTTTTTTTTCATTTTTATTATTCACAAATGAAGAAGACATTGAAGAATGAAAAACCTTCCCAGAAGCGATTGCCTGTCAAATTACTCCAAGACTCAATTTTGCATAAAAACATCTCTGCAGTACAATCTTGAGGTTACAAATTGAGGAAAATATTCTGTGTCCTGCCAACACAAACTTCCGAAAGATGCATCCTGGTTCATCATACATAAACCTAAAAGCATTTCAAAATAAGAGCATCATCCAGACAGTCAAACATGGTGATGGTCTACTTTTCTGCTTCAAAACCTGGATGACCAACCTTAAATGATAGAACCATGAATTCTGCTCTCTTGCAGGAAACACTGAAGGAGAAAGTTGTCCCTGCTTAAACATCCTCCAATGGAGCCGAAATAAAGACATTTTCCTGATTAGACTGGACCAAAATTCCTCAGCCATGATGCAAATGACTCATTGGCAAACACTGTTTAACCTCAATAAATCATTAATCCTGCCTAATGCAACATGGAGCAAAAACAATGAGGAATATTCATGATTAACTAAAAACAGACAAACCCTAAATTCAAAACATGACAAAAAATCTCAGATCCTGACAAAGATGTGAAAACTAAAATAACTAAGACTTTAGTGCACTACTTTCAAAAAGACTTTAAATGTATTAAGTAAGAGTGTTTGTGCTTTTGTGGTGCCATTTCCCCTAAGCATTAACTGCTGCCTGCTATTCTGATGCATGAATATCACTTGGAAGTAGAGTTTGTTCAAATTTATTATATTGTGCAGAGTTGGAAATGTACTCTTTTCCTGCTGCCACACTTACTTCATTTGCATAAAACCACAAATCAGATTCAGACTTCGGCCAAAGTATGCCTTTCTAATTAAGAAGCTTTATTCTTTTAAATGGCAGAACTCTCTTGGGATAATGAAGTGCTCAGTCATGGAAAGAAAATGAAATCCCAATGCACTTATATGGTGCTCTGTGAATGAGAAATGAAGCATGAAACCGGCTCCAGATGGAACAAACCTGCGAATTAGGTGGAGCTGTGGGGATTTGAAAATGTTACAAACATTATGTGCCCATGATAGAGGGCAATGTTCAAAAGCAAAAACAAAAATTGCTATATTTAGAGACAGTACCCAGAACTTTTGTAAAATCTTAAAACAAAGTCTTGACCCTAAAAAGTCAGTTTGTTCCTTCTGGGATTTCATATTCTAGAAATTCTATTTATCACTGCATATCTTGTCCATGTTTTCATGTCGATTATATATTTTTTAAAAAGACAAAACTTTATATTTGTCTGATCACTCAAACACTTTACACTACAGCTAGACTCACACAATCACAAACACAGATTCATATACTCATCCATCAATCACTAGGTGACTTAAAGTTTAGTGTCTTGTCCAGGGTCATTCACCAGAGCACAAGCATGTACACCTATCATATACATTTTCTTTTCCACCACATCCCAAATGTGCTCTGTTAGATCTGATTGAAATCATTGACTGCTATTGCGTCTTAATGGTTAGTAAAAAGGTTTTGGTTGGATTTGAGGTTGTTGGGGCAGCAGCGATATTCGTGTAGTTTGTGGTGTTTAGATGATGCTCAGCAGCCACTTCATCCAAATTATAAAAACCCTGACAGTGAACCTCCGAGTTTGAGAGCCGCTAACTAAAACATACATTCTGCAGGGGGAGGTCCATAAGAAAAATAATAAGTTCTGGAGTTATAGCACTATTTTCTAATAAAGTTACTGAGCTGAGAGCTGCAGCTCAACGATAGACTGCTAGCTATCCCTGCTCCAGGCAAGTCCTGTGTGATGCTACCCAACCAATCAGCAGAAACCTGACAGCACCGGCCCTCATTTGCATTTAACTTTTCTAGATGACAACGCTGCAATGCACAAGGAAAAGTAAAACATGGAGACGCTTGTATAAGGAAGGGACAAGACTAAATGTATACATTTCTTGGCGAAAATACATGTGTAAGGAAAATAAAAATTCATATACTTTTTTTCATGACAGCACATGCATAGAGGAAAGGAAAAACAAAATATTTCTTGACAACATGTGCAAGGACAACACAAAACAAAATATATATTTATGCTTTTGTTTTTTATTATGTCAGTTTTGGTCCTCCATATAAAGCAGTCTCAAAATGTCTTTTCACTTGAACTTGACCATTTGTACATTCAGAACAAATATCTGCAACTGTATCTAATAGCTGCAACACATGGTGGTGTCCTTGCATGATGAATATGTGGATCTGAAGGAGTTTGTATCTTTACCAGTGTAGCAATTATTGTGCAGAATGATGTAGATAACTGACTGCCCCTTGGTTATAAAACTGCATGTTACAACAAAGGAGAAGAGCTGGAAAAAGAAGTATGTAAACAACCACAGTTTATTTAAGTGCATGAGTATGGATGTTGCATTTCTTGATTTGGAAAGTAAAACCTTATAAAAGGAGCATGAGTATTCAGATAAGGTGACATATAAAGATGAGACACTGTGAGAATGGTTTGCTTCCTAAGGAGACATCAGATCAAATGTCATCATAAATGTGATGTCAAAGGTGAGAATTCAGGGCATGATGTGTGAAGAATGGAGAAAGCAAAGACCACAGGAATCTGTTTTAAGAGATAAACCTCAGACCAGCTGCAAAGTGCCGCTCTGGAGATTTAAGAGGGTGAAGCTGCAGTGCAAGATTTGCACTCAGTGAACTGAGCAGTTTACAGTTTTTAAGCATTAATTGAATTATCGGCAGCAGTTAAAGACATTGCTTGAATTTACATTTTTTAGCATGTAGGTCTACTTTCTCCTGTTTTTCTTAGTACCTATTAACTCTAACCCTATTTAAAACATTTGGCTTAAATATTCACTCTATAGAACATTATACACAAAGGCGGTGCAGAGTCACTGCAGTCACACAGCAACTTCACAGGCACTATGATGTTTTAATATCATCCTGTTATGATTATCATAAGACCTGTGACGTTAAGACGAGACTCCAGCAGACTGAGCAAAGCAGACTGCAGCGTTTCTGAAAAATCTTTGTCACCAGATAGTTAAACCATCTGCAGTAACTCCTGCAGCAGCTTGCAAACAGCAGTCCAGCTGATTGATGTGGCGCTCTGATAATTTGATTTGTTTCACCCTGGATAGCTGAGTTCTGTCCATTTTCCAAATGACTCGTCCTGTCGTTACAAAAGACATGCATTTGTCTGTAGTTTGTTGCTAATTATCGCAAGACCTTTAATACATGTCCACAAGACACAGACTGTCTGGAAATGATTCTTCTATTTCAAAGGCTTGTGCAAAAAAATTATGTCAGGAAACTTCTGGACAGCGACGTCCACAATCACAAACACATGACTGATAAGTAGGCAAGCGATGCATTGTTTCACAAAGTGCGGTCAACGTTTGTATTCAGTCCCCTTTACTCTGAATACAATTCTGTGGAAACCAATTGACTTCAGAGATGATCTAATTAAGTGAAAAAAATCACGTTAGAGCCTATAAAAATTTTAAACTAAAGTGGAAGTGGAACAGCAAACTTAAACAGGCTGCAAGGCAACAGTTTGGATCAAAGCGTCAAGTTTCGACCTTTCAGGGCATCTTTCAAAAGCTTTTTAACTCTTTCGAAGTTATAACATTGTCCACTTGATGTTATTCTGCAATAAAGCAATGTGCTGTCTGCTCCAGAAAGAACAAATATAAACTTAGACTTCATGCAGTTCTGTTTGTGTCTGTCAGAGACCTGATGAGGAAGTGGTGGTGGACCAGGGAGGAACCAGCTCAGTGATGAACATTCACTATGAGAAAGAGGAGCTGGAAGGTGAGAACTATTTACATTTGGAAAACTGCATTGATCTTAAATGTCTGGTGGTTGTCTCTTCCTGGAGGCATGCATAGGTTTTTCTTTGTGGTCCATCTAGCAGATTATTCTACAAATAAAGATGCCATACATAAACATTTTCATGCCTGGGAAAACAAATTCATTTGTTCAGAGAAGAAGAAAAAAAAGCATAGTGGGTCTGATTTTAACTTATAAATTGCATTTTTTTTCCTCCCACACTTTCTAGAGGGGTAAAGCACCACTACATACTTTGTGTCACTGAAACTCAGATATAATTTTACATAATTTAGAACAGAAGAGAGGATTTACGTTCCTTGTTTCCTCAAGCCAGAACTGTCTGCCACCTCAGCAGACAATCAGGCCCAGTTTGTTTGTTAGTAATGCTTATGTTTGCACATGACCACAAAATTGTTTTATATCACATAAGCATCAAAATGAGAAGATTTGATGCTTAGGATGAGGCACCAAACACATAAGAGAAAGAAAACAACCCAGATCACCCCAAACAGATATAAAGATCAATATTCTGTAGTGGTTCTGCAAGCAGAACTAAATCACGACATATGTTTTGTTATGTCTTCTGTCACTGCTTTATATAAACCTTGTTTTTATGCTTACAAATCAGTGAAATTTGACTATTTTCAGATAAATTGATATAATTCACAACTTTAATGTTATTTTTTTGTGCATGACTGATCAATGTGTTTTTTGAATTTGGACGAGGGCAATTGGTATGAAAATCAGATCTTAATGGGTATTAAAAAATTGCATTATGTAAATAAATATTTGTATTACCAAATTATCATAGTTTTTCATGATTGTAAATTATTAAACTGACAAAATAAAACTTACAATAAAATATTAAGTATTAATTCTCGTGATATTTCTGGTTTTAGAATGTTCCTTAATGCTGTAATGAAACTAAGTGTGACATTCCGCTTATTGTTGCAGCAAGTTGCATCCAAAATGAAATCCACCAATAAAAATGCCGGTGTATCATTGAGATTAATGCATGAATGGAATCAGCAGGATGGAACCATAAATATGGGAGATACTGTGTTTACATTGTTCTTCTAATCTGTCCCCTCTCTTTATCCAGTCCTTTCCTGGTCTGCTGGGTTTTTTGTTTTGTTTTGATTTTTTTAAGCACCCATTTAAAGAAATCAACTACGAAGAGTGAGGTTAAGCTAAAATCCTTAATGTAAAACTAACAGCAGATATATATATATATATAACAAGCAGGCTGCAGTTTGGCTACATCTTATTAAATTCATTTGTTGACTCAGTCACATCTCTAATCTAGCGAGTCCAAATAAAGCTGACTCACACATGCAGCTCTTGATTCCACTCATCCTCCTCTTGCCTTGTTTAGTTTTCTGTTTTTGCTCTCATTCAGCTCCATTCAGCTCCATTCAGCTCCATTCAGCTCCATTCAGCTCTGTTTAGCTTTATTTATGCATTCTCATTCACATTAATTAGCCTTGGGCTAAATGGGTGCATTGTGGATCCAATTGCATGCTGTCCGATTCAGTGGCTTTAGTCGTCACAGTGCAACCGGAAACTATTTTGTTGGAATTTTGAAAGGTGAAAAAATAGAAATAGGTAGTTTTCCAATGTCTTCTAATATCTGAACCTTAATTTTTTTTACAAGCGTATGAATTGTTGAATCTAAACACAGTGGGAAATAGGATGTTACTTGCAAAAATGGCTAAAAAGTCACACTTATAGAGACAAACTTTGTAATTTGAGCTGTGTCAGGGATAAACTTCATCTCAAGACTCTTCCTTTAATACCAGTTGTGGAATATTGTCAGATATTATCAGCTATGCCATCTACTAATGCCAGTAACATGGGGAAAGAAAGGGAATATAAAAACCAAAGGGGTATTTGTCATTTTCTAATTCTGTTTGAGGTTAAACCGTGGCATCAATCTCAAACTTTTTGCAGCCTATATCTCGTGTTTTTTTAAGAGGTGTCCTGCATTTAACTTGTTTGTTTGATGGCCCAAAAACTGACCGGCCTTCCTGTCTGCATTCCAGAAACTTCATGTGGCTTTCTGTTAGCGTTAGCTTTGTTTCTGTCATTTACCCATAAAGGTCAGATGTATGGAGAGCTTCACACATCTGTCAACAACTTCTCCCACCTCTAAACCTGAACCAGAGTTAACTTTTAGCCCATAGGCTGACTCTCTCGTCCAGCCTGTCAATTTACAGAAGTCGTGTTTGATTCCTAACGGTGTCAGGTAAAAAAATCTCTTAGTAAACGTTAATAAAATCTTCACCTCTCCCTTTAGGACACAAGACTCTGTTTGTGGGGGTTCGGATGCCGAGGCAGAGCCATCGGCACCACAAACCCCACGGATCCCGCCACCGCAAGAAAGATAAAAGGGCAGGAAGCATCACGACACAACAGAGCGAGGACAGTGAGGCAGCTGGCAGCAGCCATGGTAACACACACACACCACCACACACACTCTGTCAATATAAAGATCTTCCTTTTTACTGTTTTGTATGACTTGTTACAGTGACACGTATGCATGTGCACACAGGCTCCTCCCACTGAGATCAATACTGCTGATTTTTTATCACATGGTTGTACGACCACTGCACTTCAGGCAACAATTGACAGGCCACTAATGACCCAATTAGGAACAGGATTGGATTTCTGTGTAGACTCTTTTGTGAAAGTGAATGTGCTGCCATCTAAAGGCATGACATAAATGAGAGACTGTGTTCTCTCTGAGAACAAAGCTTCACCTCTGCCTCCCTCCTTCCTCCCTCGCTCGCTCATATTCTTTCACTCCGTCAGACACGCCGTCCCAGCGGGTCCAGTTCATCCTGGGCACAGAGGAGGATGCGGAACACGTGTCCCATGAGCTGTTTACCGAGCTGGATGAGATCTGTGTGAAGGATGGCAAAGACGCCGAGTGGAAGGAAACGGCCAGGTCAGGAAGCCTCCGCTGGTAGAAGCTGAAAACAGAGCCTGTAATAAAGTGTCACACTGCAGGGCTGGCAGAACCAGATCCATACATGTACAGCTGGTTATTACATTTACAGCTCAGGGAATCATTTATTGCTCCAGGTGAGAAGATGAATTACAAAATACTACTTTCAAAAGGAGCAGAATTTCAGATTTACATGCTAATGTCAAGCCTTCGAGCCCCTCTAAAATAATTGTACAAATCTTCTGTAATGATGTTAAATATGGGAGAGGAAAACTAATCTCTAACTGTGGTTTGCTGCGCCTGATAAGCTGGTCTTCACTGATCAAACTTCCGAGAATAAAATAAAAACAAGCCAACTTTGAGCTTAGGAAAAAGCCTTCTGAATCTAAACGCGTCATAATCCAGTCAAATCATTTTAGCAACGTTGGCAAACTGTTCGATGCTCTGCTGGTCATTATGTGTTTTAAGGAGAACCCAAGTGCAGAGAAACATTTCAAGCCGAATATTAAATAGATCATAAATTTTGAATGATTTACAGCAGGTAAAAGCAGGAAGAGACGAAGCATGGAACAAAGACGGTGAAACAATGGAGGCATCACAAAGAATAACAGAAAGAGCCAGTGGAGAACAACAACACTTAAATGTTATATAAACACTGATGAGTGGCGAATGGCAGGGGAACCAGAGGAGCTGATCAGAGAGACGTGAGGAAGAGGAGATGGACAGCAGGTGTGCCGCAAAGCAGGCTGACAACAGGGAAGGAGAAACACAGGAGGAAAGAATAATGTGAGAAACTACCATCTGGAGCACAAAGGGGCAAGACAGATGAATAAAATAACTAAAACAACTGAATAAACAAAAATAGCAAGAGCTTATAGGAAATGATCAAAACGGAAAAACAAATGATACCCCAGGTCCAAACACCTGTGTATTGAGATATTTATTTTGGACTTTTTGGTTTTATTGTCTGGGTTTTCATTTAAGAAAATCAGGTCTGATGCAAAACTAATTAGTTAAAATCGCTTCAGTTCACTTATGCAGCACCAATTCAACAAATCCACGTCACATTCATCAATAAAAATAATATAGACGGATTCAAAGTTTGTTACGTACAGTTTAGTCCTCATTGTAAAACAATGAACGTTTGTTTATTATTCGAATTGGTAAAACTTTTATCATCCAAGGAAACGCAGCTCACTGCATCAAAATAAAATCATAACTTGTCCCAGTAATTATTGTGACAAATGATTATATTTTGATTTTAAGACCATTTTCAATAATGCAAGCTCACTCTCTCACACACAGTGCAAGTGGAAGATATTTCAACAAAAAATTGTAAATAAACCAGAAATAAAAGTCACACTCAACCAAAGCCATAAATAAAATGAAGTGTGGTGTGTAAGCAACCTTTCCCTTCAAAATATTAATCATCAGAAAGGAAATGATTTACATTATCATGTGAAAAATGTATTCTTTGCTTACAAGTCACTGAGCACTTACGTCTCCTGAATGAACGTGAGCAGCTGTGCAGCAATCCCTGATCACGTATCTTTACGAGGAAGAAACGTCCAGGCTGACCCTGAGTGGCCATCTGTCCCGACCAGCCGGGAGTTTAACAGAACAAAGCAAATAAAACGAAACAGAAGCAGGGATCTAGAAGTACTTTCACTGTTAAACAAAAGAAGAGTTGATGGTAGCAGTAAAACTAGAGAAGCCAAAAGCTTCTCTCTTGCATCATCTTCCTTTAATCCAGATTCAATTCAGTGATCAGTTCAGTTTGTTTACATCGCGCTACTTTAAGTAAACATATCAACACCACTCAAGTGTTAAAATAGAAATATTTAAACTGGGCTCTACTGAGGCAAAGCTCCTGATCTGCTGCTTGTTTTTATGCTGCAGGTGGCTGAAGTTTGAGGAGGACGTGGAGGATGGTGGAGAGAGATGGAGCAAGCCTTACGTCGCCACACTTTCCCTCCACAGCCTGTTCGAGTTGCGCAGCTGCATCATCAATGGCAGCGTGCTGCTGGACATGCGAGCCGACTCCATTGAGGAGATAGCAGGTGAGAAATTTCCTCTTGCGTGGAAACCAGCATCTCAACATCAGAATGCTAAAAGAGACATAGAAAGTTGTTACGGATGTTGCTAAAAGTCAGTTTTTATTGTAATAATGGACAACCTTCCTTTTGTTGTGCTTTGCTGGAACTTTCCTTTTGTAGAATTGAGACTTATTGATATAAACCTGGACGCCAACACATTCAGCGAGCTCTTTAGTTCAAGATCAAAATCATTTATAGCTAATATTAACGTTTTGCACAAGCTGGACATGGCCATGGTAAATATTCTAACTTTTCTTCATAGAGGTTACAACTGAGCTGATTCACATTAATGACTGTACATAAATATTTTAACTGAATTCATATAAAACATGAACTACTTGGCTTTAATTCATCGTTTTTTACAAATACAGTAAAAAAAAAAGGTTAAGATCAATAACCCTTTTTGCATTTTGTTAGTTTGTAATGTTTGTTGCATACTGTATCAATAATGGTGTCATGTAACATTTACATTTTGAACATTTGAAAGTTCAATTCCTTTTGTTTTTGTCTCCTGGTTTGTCTTTCTCACATAATTATTTTTTCTTTTACTTACATCATCTCCTGCTTTAGAGTCCAGACACCAAAATCAGAAATAATTTGGACAGGAAAACATTTTCATTCCACTACAAACTTAGTAGTTTCTCTTTGACCAAATATTGTCAAACAAAATCATCATGCACAAAGACGAATAACATTTTTTGTGTTGTTATTTTGGTTTAACTTAATTTGTATAATGACCAGCTAGTGCTGCTAGAAGTGACAGAAAGCATTGGGATGCAACTTTATCTCTCTGCTGCGTCTGCAAACCCACAGCCTGTACTCACCCCCTGCCTGCAGAAGGCTCTTGCAGAGTACAAGCAGAAATGAACTGCAGAAGCAAATGAGTATAATCGATCATGTTCACACTTAGGGCATAAGCCTTGAGTTTAAGGCAAAGGAAGGAGACATACTATATCAGTTATGGGTCCCTACAGAGGCTCGTATATGTGTAACAACCTAAACCTTGCAAGTATGTGCACACAGGCACACACACGCACACAGACACACACACATGCACATAGACACACACACACACACACACACACACGCACAGAGCATTTTTTTCCACAACCTTTTCTTCCTTAAATAAGTTTTTCCATAAAGTTTCTCATATTAGATTTTATTAACTCCAAAGCAGGCAGTGTCTTAGAGTTTGTCATGTTAAGAAAAACATTTTCAAGTGGAAGTTATTCAAGAATCGTCACTCATGGAAATGTTAAAGGCATTTTTACACCATGCTAAACATAGTCTGGCCTCAGATAAAAGTGAAGTCTTAACTTTTTTTATATTCATGCATTTATCGTTACTTTGCTTTCTGATCTAATTTCTAAACAGATAATAAGAGTTGCTTTTATTCTTTTCTTCATAAGTTACACATTGAAATGGAGAAAACAAGAAAACAAGCAAGAACAAGCAAGAAAACAACAGACGTCTTCATGACATAAGACCATCTTAGCTTTAGTTTTAATTAGTTAACACACACCACCCTGCAGCCCTTAAAGCTTCCTGGGCTTTGCTGCATGCAGGCTTGATTGTGTTGCTCTGTTGTCGTTGTCCTTATTAACAAGTTTCACTGAGGTCAGCTCGTTATCGCTGATCTTAAAGTGCGCTCAGAATAAATTCACTTACTGCAGACAAAATGTGTGCGAGAGAATCTCTGGGTGTCTGTGGGTAAAGGAAGGAAGCAGACTAATGCACAGTCTTGTGCTGACTAAACAAGTCAGCTTGAAAGGACAAGTAAGAGACAGACAGAAGCTGTTCTTCAGGTCCATATGGTCTCATATGTCAGCAGCATTGATTCAGCTTCAGCAGCACATAGGCTGCTCTTAGCACAGACAGAACATGAGAATACTGGTGTAACAGAAATTGGAAAAAGATTAGTGAAGTTAGAATATTGAAACATTTCATGTTCAATGTAATATTTTTTCAGTTTTTACATTTCAGTTGTTTATGAACTAAAAGCTCATAATTAGTTATAATTCATGTTAACTTCTGGAATCAAGGAATGTGTAAAGATATAAAAATATCTAAATGCAGTGAAAGTGGAAGAAGTGTGATCTTACATTTGGAACCGTCTTCTTATGGTGACGTATACAGGAAGGAGAAAAAGGACAGGAGAAATGTTATGGGCACTGTAAATTGGAGCACTAACCAACTGGAACTTCACACAGAGATTTAAAAGCACAAAAAAGCCCACATGAGGTTTTGACAATGTCTCTGTCAAATTGTTAATCCAAGCGCATCATCTGTCGAACTCTGTTCATCTGTTTATCTGTGTTTTTGACATGACACAGTGACAACATTGCCAGTTGTTGGAAGAAATGCTCAGTGCATCCTCTTCCATGTGACAAACTGCTATTTAAAAAACTTGTTATAAGTCTATTCTCTGTTTACAGTCATGATCAGATGCATTTGAGTGCCATAACAGATTCTAGATAGTCACATATGAAATTATGTATTTGATCCCTGGGGTGCAACTCCAAAAACTAATTTTGTGTCAGAAATTGACATTTTAAAAGTAACTTTTTGACTTGAAAACAATTAAAGCTATAATTATGAAGATTTCAGGCTCTAACATATGATGTCAGACCTTCTCCACGGAGACAAAAACAGTCGTGTTTAGCAAACTAGATAAAAACTATTTTATCAAGTCCCAGCTGCTTTTGCCCACCAACCCAGTGTGAGTCTAAAATTGCGTTGCAGACATGGTTCTGGATCACCAGGAGGCGTCGCACGAGCTGGATGACACCGTCAGAGTTAGGGTGCGTGAGGCTCTGCTGAAGAGACACCATCACCAAAACGAGAAGAAGAAAAACCTGATCCCAATGGTACGCTCCATCACTGAGGGAGCACGCAAACAGTCCGAGCCTCAGGTAGTAGGTACGACTCATCACACACTCATCACACTGCATAATTTTGCAGGACCAAAGCAACAGGCACACAAACATTGCTTTGTAAAAGTGTTCACACCCCTTTAAATGTTTTCACCTTTCGTCGCATTACAACCACACACTGCGTGGAGTGTGTGTGGACAGCAGCTTTTAAGTCTCGCCACAACTCTCAGTTTGGTTAAGGGTTGGACTTCAGCTGTTACATTTTGTTCTCTGAAAAAGTTTTTGTCCAGGATTGTCTTGTGTGTAGCTCCATCCTATTAAATCCTGCCAGTTTCTTTTATCCCCACTGAAGAAAAGCGTTCCCACAGCGTGGTGCTGATGGAAGTGAGTGCAGGGAGGTGTGCAGTGTTTTTCCCAGTTTGTGGAATCCTTTGGATGGTTTTCTGACTTTCTTACACACTGGTGGATTGTAATCACCACTAAGGTCACTTCTGAAACCAGTTGGATGCACTAGATTTCATCTATCAGATTAAAAGGGGTCAAATGTAAACGAATGCATCACTTTTCACCTTTTATTTGTAACAGATATTGAAAATTATAATTTCCCTTCATTGTTGTGGTTGCTGATTACTTTGTTAGTCTAAAAAGAATGAATACTTTCTGAAAGGCACAACAGAATCCTCTTCATGCAGTGACCCTCCAGTACTTTATTGCTTCCAAGAATTAAGAAATTGGCAAGAGGAATCTAACTTTTAGAGATTCTTTTTTGACACTTTGTTCTTGGAATGATATTTTCTCTGATTCAGCTGCGATTTCTGTGAATCACATACATGCACACACCCACACTTTACCATCCATTAGGGTCCGCCACGTCTCCCCAGCCTCCTCTTCCGATGGAACCGGCCAAGAACGGCGCTGGACCGGACAGCAGTCAAGTGGACCTCAGTAAGGTAAACAAACCGACTGAGGATTTCTCATTCATTTCATTAATATGGATAAGTAATGGGAAATATATAATTTGTTATTTATGAATATTCACATGCTCATCTCAATACAGATTACTATTTAGATTAGCTACAAATTATTTTTACCTCTAATGCAGGAGGTGGATGTTTTAAATCTGTGCTTCACTCTGGTAGTTTTCTCTTTCTCCTCCAACAGGTTGACCTGCACTTCATGAAGAAGATTCCAGAGGGCGCCGAGGCCTCAAATGTGCTGGTTGGAGTCCTGGACTTCCTGGAGAGGCCCGTTGTTGCATTTGTACGCCTTTCCCCCGCTGTTCTGCTCACTGGACTCACTGAGGTTCCCATCCCGACCAGGTAGACAGACACAGGTCCATCAGGCCCTGCTGGCAGGTCATGTTAATTCAGCTTTCAAAGGAGAGTTTATGAAATATGGTTTATCTGCTGGTCCAAATCAGATTCCTCTTCATCCTTCTGGGCCCTGATGGAAAAGCTCAGCAGTACCACGAAATTGGACGTTCGATGGCAACCATTATGACGGATGAGGTCAGAGACCTTTTAGATCTTTCAGAACGATTCAACTTTTTAGCTTTTTTTTAAATTTTTTTTTCAAAATCATAATCACAGTTAGTGTGCTTTTTTCTTTTCTGCACCAGATTATTTTTTTGGGTATCATAGCAAAACTGAGTGAAAATAAATGCATGTCAGTTTTTATTATTATTATTATTTTCCCCCAACATCCCTGTAATGCACTACTTTGTGTTGGCACATTACAAAAGAAAATGAAAAAATTAGAGGTGTAAATACCTTTGCAAAAATATTGCAGCTTCTGAACCACCGATGATAGAAAAACTGGACATCTTTCTTGCAACGTTTTTCTTTAATTATTTTTTAATTTCTCGTTGGATCAGATCTTCCACAACGTAGCGTACAAGGCGAAGGACAGAAGCGACCTGCTGGCAGGGATAGACGAGTTTCTGGACCAGGTGACTGTCCTGCCACCAGGAGAGTGGGACCCTTCCATCCGAATTGAGCCCCCAAAGAACGTCCCCTCTCAGGTAATGTGTCTTACTTTTCAGCCCTGGATTTTAACCTCATCAGAGGCACTTAAAGTTGTTTATGTAATATGTGCGGCTTGTTTTTTTTTTGCTTGCTTCTGACCTGCAGGAGAAGAGGAAAATGCCCGGAGTCCCCAACGGCACAGCCCTGCCGGTAGAAGAACCACAACATGCTGAACACCACGGGCCGGAGCTGAAGAGGACAGGAAGGTAAGCAGCTGACCAGTCAGGTTTGTTACATAGACTTGTTTGATCAATAGATGATTCTGACTGACTGTGTAAACCTTTTAGCATTCTGCTTTTTAGTTGCTGCTATGGGCAAAAACTGAATTTTTGAAGAAATGAGATGGGACAATATTAAGAGCCCAAAGAGGATTAAAGCACTTCTCAGATACTTTGTAAAAGGTTATGTATTTTTCCTTCTGCTTGATAATTATTCACCACTTCATATAGATCAAACACACAGAAACCCAGTGAAATACATTGAAGTTTGTGACCACAGTCTGCAAAACATTCGCAAGGCCGTGTGTGTCACCTGTTAGCTCCTCAAAAAATGTTTTTTAAAGATTTTGTGGCACAAGTGACCTTTATTCATCAGTAGCCTGACATGGAGAAGGGCAGAGAGACGGGGAAGATGACCTGGGGTCAGGAAATGAACCCAGAGCGGCTGTGTCAAGGACCACAGCCTATAAATATGCAGCATCTGCTCTACCACTGAGCCATATGGTTCTGTACTTTTTGAAAAAGACTGGTGATTATTTACCTGGTTTCCTTTGGCTTGTTTATAAAAAGGGGCAATATGTTTCCCATCCTCAATACATATAACTATAGCAGAGCTTGTTTTCTCTCTAAAATGTACAACCTGTCGTCAGGTTGTTCGGTGGCCTCATACTGGACGTTAAGAGGAAAGCTCCTTTCTATCTGAGTGACTTCAAGGACGGCCTGAGCCTCCAGTGTGTGGCCTCCTTTCTCTTCCTCTACTGCGCCTGCATGTCTCCTGTCATCACTTTTGGAGGACTGCTGGGGGAAGCGACTGAAGGACGTATTGTAAGAGCAAAACCGTATTTACGCCACCATGCGGTGCTGTTTGTTCTTATCATGTGTGAGTGAAGACGAATCAAACACAATGCAATGCCACCACCTGTTCCAGAGCGCCATAGAGTCGTTGTTTGGAGCATCGATGACTGGAGTGGTCTACTCTCTGTTCGCTGGGCAGCCTCTCACCATTCTGGGCAGCACAGGTCCTGTACTGGTTTTTGAGAAGATACTCTTCAAATTCTGCATGTACGTTGAGAAATTAAACGGCTCCTTTGCGGGGTAATCGAGCCTTTGTCGCCCTCTTCTGACCTCCGCCTCTCTTTTCTTTCTCAGGGACTACAAGCTGTCATATTTGTCTCTACGGGCTTGCATTGGCCTGTGGACGGCACTGCTGTGTTTCATGTTAGTGGCCACAGACGCCAGCTCTCTGGTTTGCTACATCACTCGGTTCACTGAGGAGGCATTTGCTGCCCTCATCTGCCTCATCTTCATCTACGAGGCCTTGGAGAAACTGTTTCACTTGGGGGAGCTGTACCCCTTCAATGCAAACAGCGAGCTGGACAAACTCACACTAGCATAGTGAGTAAACGGCTTCTTTTTTTTCTCTGTGTATTTGTAATTTATTTGCGTCTTTTTTCCAAACCCTTGTTGGAACAAAAAGAAAAAAAATAAGTAGAACCCAAACATATTTGTTTAGTTAGCCAGAAAATGTTCTGTTTTGTGTCCATCTCTCTGTTAGCTGCAGGTGTTCACAGCCTGATAATCCTAGTAATAAAACCTTAGAGCTGTGGAGCAAGAGAAACGTCTCGGATGTATCCTGGGAAAACCTGACTGTCAAGGTAATTTCGTTACATTTATATGCTTTCCATTCATTCATCGTACCTGCATGCTGTGATATATTTATGCCATACTTTTGATTGTCCAAAATTTAAAAAAAACACACAAAATCCTGCCACGATTTTATTTATGTTTGTGTTTTTAATAAAGAAGTAACGTTTAAAGAGGAAAGTATGTTAGTTTTACAAGTTTACAGTTTTTTTTATCAGATACTTTACCTTCCAATCATTTTGCATTCATCAAACATTGTTGACAGGAAAATCTGTTTGTTTTTGTTCATTATCACTTGAAGCTATATGCTGTTTGCTAAGAATGACTAAATAACATTCTAACTTATTTTGTTTGGCAACTCAGAGAGAGAAATAAGCAACGCTAGTTCAACTCTATTGAACTCCATCCCGTGCTTTGGGTTTTAAATTAAAACCAATTACAAATAGTAGCTTTTATGACAAACAGCAATCTGTGACCAAAGAAGAGAAAACAAGGGAAGTTAAATAACTTAGTGCATCCTCTAAAAAATACCTAGAAAAAGATGCTGTCACATTGTTACCAAGACATGTCATTAACTTTTCAGTCACTATGTAGCTCATCTACGAGACCTTTTCTTCCTGGATTTCACTGTTCAGAGCCTGAGGCTACATCCTTCTGTTGTTTATATTTCTTTGCTTCAGAAAGTGTTTTTTTTTTTCGGTTAACATTCAACAAAACCTCACCTTCCCTTTAGCAGTTAATCTCTCAGAAGGACATCTGTAAGGCTGACATTTCTAACATTTCATCTTGACAACACAAAGGTGTTTGTTATTATTATTATTATTATTATTATTATTATTATTGTTGTTGTTGTTGTTGTTGTTGTTGTTGTTGTTGTTGTTGTTGTTGTTGTTGTTGTTGTTGTTGTTGTTGTTGTTATTATTATTATTATTATTATTATTATTATTATTATTATTCTTTTATCCAATCAGCTCAAATAAAGGTTCTCCGTGTTGTTTTTGAGTCTGGGCTGAAATCTGTCTGTGTCCCCACAGGAGTGTATGAGTCTGCAAGGACACTTTGTTGGGACAGCATGTGGACACCATGGTCCCTTCACCCCAGATGTTCTCTTCTGGTCCATCATCTTGTTTTTTTCAACGTTCTTCATGTCAGCCTTCCTCAAGCAGTTTAAGACAAGTCGTTATTTCCCCACCAAGGTACCTCACCAACTTGTTGATGTATGATGGTTGGCAGAATCATGTTGTTTTTTAATTTTTAGCAGTTACCCGTCAAAGTTGATAGGAAGATGAATGGAAGCAAATAGAGTAAATACACAAAAGAAATATCTGAGGTTAGACTGGAAGTTTACCTTCCAGCAGGCCAATGACTCTAAACATAAAGCCAGAGATGCAATAAAAAACGTTTCGATCATAGAGACTTAGAGTCTCTATGGGCTAGAGACTCATAGAGACTCTAGCCCAAGTCATAGAGACTTGGGCTAGAGTCTCTATGACTCTAGCCCAAGTCATAGAGACCCAAGTCTCTATGACTCTAGCCCAAGTCATAGAGACTTGGGCTAGAGTCTAGCCCATGTCCCGGACTGGAAAATGACTATTTATTGCCATTTTTCAAAGTGGAATTGAAATATTTTTCTCTAGATGTTCGAATCTGGCAGAGACATACCTCAACAGAATTATAGGAGTAATTGTAGCAAATCAAAACCGGAGTAGAAAATCGAGCGGTTGGTTGTACTGAATTTTATTTTGGAGTATCAGAGAAAAGAGGGCCAAATAGAAACACATGTAATGTTTTTGCGATTTGTACAAAATGTTGAAAATTTTGAATTGTTGCGCTTTCTTTTCATATATATATATTTTCATTTTGCTCTATGTAGCTCGTCACATGAAATCCTGCAAAACATTTCGTTTACTGTTTGTTGTTGTTGTTGTTGATTCAAGGGAAATGAGCAATTTAGGAAGATAAAATTGAAGATAAAACTTTAATTGAGTCGATAGCAACAGATGTCTAAATGCAGCAATCTGTCTCTCCTAGGTGCGATCCATGATCAGTGACTTTGCAGTGTTTCTTACAATTGTCGTCATGGTCCTGCTCGACTTTGCCATTGGAGTGCCATCCCAAAAGCTGAAGGTGCCAAGCAAATTCCAGGTAATTCCAGAGAAATGTACGAGAAATAAATGTTTTATATATGGAAAGTAAACTTTACTTTCCGTCTAAACAATATCTAAGTGCAGATGAAAAACTGTTGAAGTAAAGAAAAGTTGGAAGTAAGCCAAATTCACCTTACTTTCAAAGTTTTTCCCAGTTTTCAGCACTTATTTGTGAGCTAAATAAGGACAACTTGTTGCAGGGAAATAGCGATACAAATGTCAACGTGAACACCTCTGCTCTTTTCATGCAGCCTACCAGAGATGACAGAGGTTGGTTGATCAATCCGATTGGGCGCAACCCCTGGTGGACAGCCCTGGTGGCATCTATTCCCGCTCTTCTCTGTACCATCCTCATCTTCATGGACCAACAGATAACTGCTGTCATCATCAACCGAAAGGAGCACAAACTACTGGCAAGAGGAAAAATAAATAAATAAATAAATAAAAATACTGCTTCAGGCTTGGATTCTGAACCTGTATCTGTCCTGCTCTCTGTTTTACAGAAAGGCTGTGGGTACCACCTGGACCTGCTGATGGTGGGGGTGATGCTGGCTGTGTGCTCCATCATGGGACTGCCTTGGTTCGTGGCAGCCACTGTGCTGTCCATCTCTCATGTCAACAGCCTGAAACTGGAGTCGGAGAGCGCAGCTCCGGGAGAGCAGCCGCGCTTCCTGGGCATCAGAGAGCAGCGGCTCACGGGCCTGATGATCTTCCTGCTCATGGGATGCTCTGTGTTCATGACTGGAGCCCTGCAGGTGAGTCACAATCACAATGCAGGTCTGTTGAGTAAAGCAATGAAAGGATGGAAAAGTGGCAACACTTGACTTGCCTGTTATGTGCCAAAGTTATTTATTTATTATATCAACAATTTATGTCTAATTACATGTAACTCTAACGGTTTTCCTATTTCAGTTTATTCCCATGCCTGTATTGTACGGAGTTTTTCTTTACATGGGAGCATCTTCATTAAAAGGCATTCAGGTAAAACTACATTTTTTTATGAACTGCACATCTAGGAGAGCTTTTTTATTTGCTCTTAAAAGTAGCAAAATTACAACATTAAATAATTTTCAAAAAATTGTTTAATGACTCTTACTTACAAAAAGTAACTTGAAAATTTTTATGTCAACTTCGTATAAAAATGTCATATCTAAAAGTGTGTCCAGCTTTTTTTCTGCCCAGTTAAACCAATTTGACATTTCTACTGCACCTTTAAGTCAGGGAGGCTGAGAAAATTCAATAAAAAGACAATGACTCCAGATTATTTTGCTACTTTCTCAAGAGCAACAGCAAGTGAAAAAATGTATGCATAATCATCATCTGCATTTCAGCTAAAGGCCTCTAATGATGCATTGCAAAAGTCTGTTAAAGGTTGAATGGGTTTGGTTTTAGTTCTTAGCATAGTTTGCAAATGTTCAGTAAAGGTTCGGACATCCGATTCAAAGGCACTTAAAGAATAAAATCTGGGTTAGATTAATCCTATTTGGGTACAAACAGATTTACATATAATCAGTGGTGGGAAGTAACGAAGTACAAGTACTTCGTTACTGTACTTAAGTACAATTTTCATGTATCTGTACTTTACTTAAGTAGATTTAATAATGGGTACTTTCTACTTTTACTCCACTACATTTTACAGTAAGTATCTGTACTTTCTACTTCACTACATTTCTACAAACTGTCGCGTTACTCGTTACATCCAAGTCGCATTGAGCTTATTTGTCCCTTAAAATGTGAAGTTCATGGATTTAAGGTGGCGCCGTAAAATCCAAGCAATGACTTCGTGTCTGTTGTC